>ONZH01028928.1:0-124309 GCA_900303285.1 Rhinella marina
GGGTCGCAAACAGAGACGGCCTACCTACCACCCCCGCCCAAGATTGCCAGCACGGGTTCTGATAAACCCCCCTCCTCTTCCTCCTCCTCCTCCTCTGCCTTAACATCGCCCTCAGCCGCTAGCTGGAAGCGTTGCAGCACTGACGCGGGGAGACGTCAGCAGGCGGTGCTTAAGCTCATCAGCTTGGGCGACAGGAAGCACAGCGCCCCAGAGGTGAGGGACGCCATATTGCAGCAGACGGAGATGTGGCTGTCGCCGCTGCAGCTAGGACCAGGCATGGTCGTGTGCGATAACGGCCGTAACCTGGTGGCGGCTCTGGAGCTTGCCGAACTCAATCACATACCATGCCTGGCCCACGTTTTTAATCTGGTAGTCCAAAAATTTCTAAAGACTTACCCCAACCTGGCAGAGCTACTGGTGAAAGTGCGGCGCTTGTGCGCTCACTTTCGGAAGTCAACTGTAGCAGCTGCTAGCTTAAAAAAACTCCAGCAACGCCTCCATTTGCCTGAACATCGGCTGTTGTGCGACCTGCCGACTCGCTGGAATTCCACCTATTCCATGTTGGCCAGGGTGTGTGAGCAGCAGAGAGCATTGATGGAGTACCAGATTATGAATCCACGCGTGCCTCCAACTCAGCTCCCTCAGTTTGCCAACCACGAGTGGCCATGGATGGCAGACATATGCGATGTACTGCGTATCTTTGAGGAGTCCACCAAGAAGGTCAGCAGCGAGGACGCTATAGTGAGCGTAACCATCCCGCTCCTATGCGTCCTTAAAGAATCGCTCATCGCAATAAGGGAGAACGCATTGCACGCAGAGGAGACGGGGGTAGGAGGAGACGCAACGGAGCTACACAGTCAGACCACACTTTTGTCTGCTTCTCGGTGGCAGTTGCAGGAGGAGGAGGAGGAGGAGGAGGACGACGTGGAGGTGGCTGTGGAAGAGGAGGAGGATGCTGGCGGCGAGGGTAGCAGTCAGGCTGTGTGCGTCCCATTGGTTCAGCGCGGATGGGGCGGAGAGGAGGCGGAAAGAGGAGGAAATGGCAAGTGATCCTTCTGGTGGGGCAGTGACGTCATGCCTATTCAGAGTCTGGCACACATGGCTGACTTCATGCTGGGCTGCTTTTCCCGGGACACACGTGTTGTCCGGATAGTGGAGAACAAACTGTACTGGGTCTTCGCAATCCTGGACCCCCGGTATAAAGATAACGTCTCCTCTTTTATTCCGGTAGAGGAGAGGACGAATCGATTGCTGGAATACCAGAGGGAACTCGTGCAGAACATGATGGAGATTTTCCCACCCACCATCGCTGGCGGCAGAGAGGAGAGGGTCTCCCAGAGTCCCACAACATCGATCAGGCCCACAGCCACCAGGGGAACACTTTCCAAGGTGTGGGACACGTTCATGGCACCCCCTCGTGCAACTTCCATCACTGCGGGGCCCGCTATCAGCAGGAGGGACAAGTATCGGCGGATGTTGCGGGAGTACCTGGCAGACCGTACCCCTGTCCTCCCCGATCCCTCGGCGTCCTACACTTACTGGGTCTCCAAGTTGGACACGTGGCTGGAACTGTCCCTGTACGCCTTGGAGGTGCTTGCCTGCCCTGCCGCCAGCGTGCTATCAGAAAGGGTGTTCAGCGCAGCCGGGGGCATTATAACCGATAAGCGCAGCCGCCTGTCAACCGACAGTGCCGACAGGCTGACGCTAATCAAAATGAACAGCAAGTGGATTGACCCGGACTTTGCTTCTCCAACAGTGGAAAGCAGCCAAAAGTGAAGTGCCATCTGTATGAAGTGCCATTTCCTCCTCCACCTCCTCCTCCTTAACCGCCGTAGAATTGCTCCGTAAAAAAAAAAAAAAAAAATATTTATGGCTCACCTCTTGGGCCTACAAACAATTTTTCTCATGGCTCACCTCTTGGGCCTACAAACAATTTTTAAGAGGTCTCACCTCTTGGGCCTCCACATAATTTTTAAGAGGTCTCACCTCTTGGGCCTACAAACAATTTTTCTCATGGCTCACCTCTTGGGCCTACAAACAATTTTTAAGAGGTCTCACCTCTTGGGCCTACAAACAATTTTTATTATGGCTCACCTCTTGGGCCTTAATACAATTGTTAAGAGGTCTCACCTCTTGGGCCTTCAAACAATTTTTAAGAGGTCTCACCTCTTTGGCCTCCACATAATTTTTAAGAGGTCTCACCTCTTGGGCCTACAAACAATTTTTCTCATGGCTCACCTCTTGGGCCTACAAACAATTTTTATAAGGTCTCACCTCTTGGGCCTACAAACAATTTTTATTATGGCTCACCTCTTGGGCCTTAATACAATTGTTAAGAGGTCTCACCTCTTGGGCCTACAAACAATTTTTAAGAGGTCTCACCTCTTTGGCCTCCACATAATTTTTAAGAGGTCTCACCTCTTGGGCCTACAAACAATTTTATTATGGCTCACCTCTTGGGCCTTAATACAATTGTTAAGAGGTCTCACCTCTTGGGCCTACAAACAATTTTTAAGAGGTCTCACCTCTTTGGCCTCCACATAATTTTTAAGAGGTCTCACCTCTTGGGCCTACAAACAATTTTTAAGAGGTCTCACCTCTTGGGCCTACAAACAATTTTATTATGGCTCACCTCTTGGGCCTTAATACAATTTTTAAGAGGTCTCACCTCTTTGGCCTCCACTTAATTTTTTCGAGGGCTCACCTCTTGGGCCTCCATATAATTTTTTCGAGGGCTCACCTCAAGCTAACTTTGCGCACTCATTAAAATATTTTCACAACAAGGACCTAAGAGCCCTCGATGGGAGAGCTTTATGTGGGGGCCTGTTATAGGGAAGAGATGCGGCCCTGCGGGCTCTAGCCTGCCTTCTCCATGAGCCTCTGGCCAGCCCACGGCCTCTTCCTGACTTTTGCGGTCCTACGCATCCCTCAACATCCCCACTGCTTTACCTGCTAGACATGACACTGGCCAGGTCGGGTCACTGACTTCGTCATACTCAACCACCTCCTCTTACACTGCCTCACTTTGCTCCAACAGCCTCCCTTGCTGGCAACTGTGTCTCATCATCGTCCCTAATCATTTTACACTTTAGTGCCCGTTCCACACCACCATCAGCTAGAGATGGAGCTTGCTCCAGTGTTTGGGCATCAGAACAAACAAAATCCTCAGATAGCTCCTGCGATTCTTGCATGGGTGGGAACACTGGGTTGATAACATTGGGCAGGGTGGGAGGAAGGAGGGTCAGAGTGAGGTCCCTGCAGTTTCTGCAGGCTATCGACGAGACTGGACTTTGTGGACTTGACTGGGTGGTGGACAGATTTAACAAATCTAGAAGGAGAAGGAGGGGTTTGCCGAGCTGTCTGTAAGGGTTGCGGAAATCCAGACAGAACCAAGGCCCAAAACTTGGGTGGGGGTAGCAGGTTTGCCCGTCCCCGCCTCCACAACATTCACCCAGTGTGCTGTCAGGGAGATGTAGCATCCCCGGCCTCAAACCAAAGTGTTGGTGGTCAAATGGCCTTTTGCAGTAACCGTGTTACTCGGGCGTGGATGATGTTTTGGGACATGTGCCTGGGCAAGGCAGGGATGGCACAGAGGGAAAAATAGTGATGGCTTGATTGCTTTCCCCCTTGCCTATGCCATCTGTGGTTGTCATAGGCAACGTGATTTTAAGGGGTGCAGAATTTTATCTTCTTTTTTGTCTAGTTTGGCTTGGGGTCCATGGCAATGTAGAGGAAAGAAGGTTTCCTTGTATGGTCTCACTTTACAGAGAGTTTATATTGTCTTTGGAGTGTATTGTTGAGAGGCTGTGATAGTGGCGTAATAGTGCGACTTGGGCGCGTTATATGCACCCGGACATGCTTCCCCTGCTGTCCCAGTTGCATTCCAGCAGTGTTGGCATCCTTTTCTGAGGTTTCAGGGTGGACTTGGTGACCTCCAAGTGGTCGAATTGAGATTTCCAAGTGGCGAGCATTTTTTTCCCATAGACTTTAATGGGATTCGATATTTGGTCGAATAGTCGAATATCGCGGTCTATTCGAATCGAATTTCGAACTTTCGAATATTTCACTACTCGCTCATCTCTATTCTCAACCATACTGGCCAGGGTGCTTTCAAGTGCTGATGCCGCCTACTCCTCCGTCAATTGTCTGTTCTCAACTATACTGGCCTGGGTGCTATCAAGTGCTGCTGCCGCCTCCTCCTCCTCCGTCAATTGTCTGTTCTCAACCATACTGGCCTGGGTGCTATCAAGTGCTGCTGCCGCCTACTCCTCCGTCAATTGTCTGTTCTCAACCATACTGGCCTAGGTGCTATCAAGTGCTGCTGCCTCCTCCACCTCTGTCAATTGTCTGTTCTCAACTATACTGGCCTGGGTGCTATCAAGTGCTGCCGCCTACTCCTCCGTCAATTGTCTGTTCTCAACTATACTGGCCTGGGTGCTATCAAGTGCTGCCACCTCCTCCTCCGTCAATTGTCTGTTCTCAACTATACTGGCCTGGGTGCTATCAAGTGCTGCCGCCTCCTCCTCCGTCAATTGTCTGTTCTCAACCATACTGGCCTGGGTGCTATCAAGTGCTGCTGCCTCCTCCTCCTACGTCAATTGTCTGTTCTCAACCATACTGGCCAGGGTGCTATCAAGTGCTGCTGCCGCCTACTCCTCCGTCAATTGTCTGTTCTCAACCATACTGGCCTGGGTGCTATCAAGTGCTGCTGCCTCCTCCACCTCCGTCAATTGTCTGTTCTCAACTATACTGGCCTAGGTGCTATCAAGTGCTGCCTCCTCCTCCTCCGTCAATTCTCTGTTGTCAACTATACTGGCCTGGGTGCTATCAAGTGCTGCTGCCTCCTCCTCCTCCTCCGTCAATTGTTTGTTCTCAACCATACTGGCCAGGGTGCTATCAAGTGCTGCTGCTGCCTCCTCCCCCGTCAATTGTCTGTTCTCAACCATACTTTCCAGGGTGCTATCAAGTGCTGATGCCGCCTACTCCTCCGTCAATTTTCTGTTATCAACTATACTGGCCTGGGTTCTATCAAGTGCTGCCGCCTCCTCCTCCGTCAATTGTCTGTTCTCAACTATACTGGCCTGGGTGCTATCAAGTGCTGCCGCCTCCTCCTCCATCAATTGTCTGTTCCCAACCATACTGGCCTGGGTGCTATCAAGTGCTGCTGCCTCCTCCTCCTCCGTCAATTGTCTGTTCTCAACCATACTGGCCAGGGTGCTATCAAGTGCTGCTGCCGCCTCCTCCTCCGTCCATTGTCTGTTCACAACCATACTGGTCTGGGTGCTATCAAGTGCTGCTGCCTCCTCCACCTCCGTCAACTGTCTGTTCTCAACCATACTGGCCTGGGTGCTATCAAGTTCTGCTGCCTCCTCCTCCTCCGTCAATTGTCTGTTCAATTGTCTGTTGTTATACTGGCCTGGGCACTATCAAGTGCTGCTGCCGCCTCCTCCTCCGTCAATTGTCTGTTCTCAACCATACTGGCCATGGTGCTATCAAGAGCTGCTGCCTCCTCCTCCTCTGTCAATTGTCTGTTCTCAACCATACTGGCCAGGGTGCTATCAAGTGCTGCTGCCGCCTCCTCCTCCGTCAATTGTCTGTTCTCAACCATACTGGCCTGGGTGCTATCAAGTGCTGCTGCCTCCTCCTCCTCCGTCAATTGTCTGTTCTCAACCATACTGGCCAGGGTGCTATCAAGTGCTGCTGTCGCCTACTCCTCCATCAATTGTCTGTTCTCAACCATACTGGCCTGGGTGCTATCAAGGGCTGCTGCCTCCTCCACCTTCATTAATTGTCTGTTCTCAACTATACTGGCCTGGGTGCTATCAAGTGCTGCCGCCTACTCCTCCGTCAATTGTCTCTTCTCAACTATACTGGCCTGGGTGCTATCAAGTGCTGCCGCCTCCTCCTCCGTCAATTGGCTGTTCTCAACCATACTGGGTCCAATACAGTACTATTATTTCTGCTGGTTCCACTGTCAAATGTCTGTTTTCCACCCTACTGGGTCCAACGCAATGCTGCCGGTGTTGCCAACTTGCACTTTATGTCCTATGTCCTGTGTAACTACTTACACCTTGGCTAATGTGTACCTGTTCTGGGGTGCACAAGGTCTAATTAAATGGTACGCCTGTCTGTCTTCTGACCTGTGATGAGACCGCATCGACTTCAACGCAGCCTATTCTTGGGCTGGTGCCACGATCTACCGTGTGTTTTTGGTGCTCTGGCATGACATGGACTGCTCCAGCGGACATCTGCAATGCTGTCAAATGTTGTCGACCTGGCTGTCGACAACTATTTTTGCACTTTGATTTTTTCCACTTTTTTCATTGTAATAGCAACTGCAACTAAACAAAACTATACCCTATCAGACTCCCACTATTGTAGCTGCAATTATTCAGCCGTTATAGCAAGGTTCGTTTTAGGTTCGGTTCGTACGAATCCGAATTTCACGAAAGTTCGCCGAACCGAACTTTTCAAAAGTTCGCTCATCCCTAGTGTTGAGCAAATTGAAACATCCGAAGTGGAATTTGATCCTTAGTTTAGGAAAAAACTGATTCACTGTGAAGCCAAATTTCCATGTGCTTCGTGGTCAGATTCTTTCTAAAATGGCTGCTGCATGTATTACAAAGTAAATGTAAGGATCCCGGGAATGCTACATGAACCATAATGCTCTGCAGACAGCCATCGACTGTGATGTCACAGCCGTAAGAAAAGCCTCATCACGTGCGGTCTCCACCATTTCACTATAAGGTGAGCTTAGGTAAAGACAAGCGCTTATGTGCTAGGGACAGTGTTGCAGAAAGCTTTTAATTGTAGAATCTTGGATAGGGACAGTGTAAAAACATGTATGGAGATCCAGTGGCGTGCCTAGGGTGTTTTGCACCCGGGGTGGGTCCTTTCTCTGGCACCCCCCCCCCCAATATGTTAAAAAATTGTACCCCCATTGTACCCCCTCACAGTAGTATTGCCCTCATTGTACAAACTTCACAGTAATTTTGTACAGATGTGTGCCCCCTCACAGTAGTTATACCCACATGCCCACATTGTGCCCCCTCACAGTAATAATCCCCATTGTGCCCCCTTTATAGTAATAATGCCCACTGTGCCCCCTTTATAGTAATAATGCCCACTGTGCCCTCTTCACAGTAATAATGCCCACTGTGCCCCCTTCACAGTAATAATGCCGTCTGTGTCCCCTTCACAGTAATAATGCCCTCTGTGCCCCCCTCCAGAGTAGTAATGCCCTCTGTTTCCTTTCCAGAGTAGTAGTGCCCTCTGTGCCCTCTCCAGAGTAGTAATGCCCCCTGTGCCCCCTCAAGAGTAGTAATGCCCCCTGTGCCCCCTCCAGAGTAGTAATACCCTCTGTGTCCCCTCCAGAGTAGTAATGCCTCCTGTGCCCCCCTCCAGAGTAGTAATGCCCCCTGTGGCCCCCTCCAGAGTAGGAATGTCCCCTGTGCTCCCTCCAGGGCAGTAATGCCCCCTGTGCCCCCTCGACAGTAGTAATGCCCCCTGTGCCCCCTCCAAAGTAGCAATGCTCCCTCTGTATTAAAAAAAAAACAAAAAAAAACACAGCAGCTACTCACCTTGTTCCGTTCCTGATGTCCTCTCTTCTCTGCAGGCACAGATCGTTCTGTAGCAATGTGTGGGCGGGGCTTATGCAGATTTCTGGGCTGAAGGCTCCGCCCACACATTCTAGCAGCGCGATCCGTGCCTGCAGCTTGAATGATGGAGCAGGGAGAAGTCTCTCTGCTTCACCATTCAAAGCGCTGCGGGCCTGGGGGAGAGGAGGAGCGCGGGGAGGTTAGTGACAGGACCCAGCTCCCTGCACTCCAGCAATGAGCGCTTCCATCTGTATTGATGGAAGCGCTAATTGCTTCTGGCGCCTCCTGAGAGCTGGCACCTGGGGCGGACCGCACCCCGCGCCCCCACCTTAGAACGCCACTGGGGAGATCGTATGGAGAGTTTTTAGACACTGGAGTTAGAGCATAGGGAGACAGAAGGGATGATGCAGGTTGAGTGTAATCGCTATGAGCATCTTGTTGAACTGTTGCCACAATCACATTAAATCTGTTAGTTTATATATATAGAATTACTGTGCTTCAGTATTAAAGGGCAGCCTAATATATCACCGTCTGCATCTTGTTGAACTGCTGGCACATTCACAGTTAATCACTTAGCTTATATATAGAATTACTGTGCCTCAGTATTAAAGGGCAGCCTAATATATCACCGTCTGCATCTTGTTGAACTGCTGGCACATTCACAGTTAATCACTTAGCTTATATATAGAATTACTGTGCCTCAGTATTAAAGAGTGGCCTAATATATTGCAGCGTTTATCTTGTTCAACTGCTGCGACATTCATAGTTAATCTGTTACATTACTGATATAGTTTCTGTACACTTTGGCCAAAACATAATTGCCTGGGCCCCATGAGCAGTAGCAAAAATGTTGCTGCATCTGGTGCAAGTAGCAGCAGAAGAAGAGGTGGTGGTAACAGCAGTGTCACGCTCTGGTGTGGGGGGGAATATCCCACACCAAGCGCAGGAGGAAGGGGGGGGAGGAAATGGGATTAGGCTTGGAAGAATAAAGGCAGATGGTCACCTCCTATATAAACCCTGACTCCAGTCCTGCCCTTCTAACAGTATGAACAGGCCTAGAATGTAGGCGAGTTCATACACTGGAAACCTGGGACCCTAACTGTCCCTGAAGGACTCTGAAGCCAGTGACAGTAATGAGACAAACCGTTCCTCCACCAACCTGGACGAACAGTAGTCTCCCCTCAGATCCAAACACCAAAACACTGGGAAGATATACACCAATAAACGAAAGGGAAGGAAGACACTTAGCTTTCTTGAAGATTGTGGCAGCAATGGGATCTCCACAGAGAAACACACACCAAACGACCACAGACACCACAGAAAATATAAAGCGCACAGCATGGTAAGAGAACCAACACTAAATAGACAAAGATAATTACAAAGATACCTACACCTGAAGGGGGAGGGTGTGGTGAATGTCAGCAACAACAAAACAATCAAAGGAGAACCTGTCAGCTTAACCCATGGGTTGCCAATCTGACAGACCTCCTGATACCTGTCACAGGAATGTCCGTGACAGTAACCCCCTTCTACGGGTGGCCTCCGGAAACCTAGGACCAACTTTATCCGGATGGGACTGGTTTAAAAGCTTTCACCCAACGACTAGCATTCACGTCAGATGCCGGTACCCACGTCCTCTTCTCTGGTCCATAACCCTTCCAGTGAACAAGATACTGAAGCGATCTACAGAGAACTCGAGAGTCAATAATCTTGGCGATTTGGAATTCCAAACTGCTGTCCACCATGACAGGCGCGGGTGGTAAGGGAGAAGGCTCCAATGGTTCAACATATCTCTTCAACAAAGATCTGTGAAACACATTATGAATTTGCAGTGCCTGAGGAAGTTCAAGACAAAATGCTACAGGATTAATGATAGCAGTAATCTTATATGGGCCAATAAATCTTGGACCCAACTTCCAAGATGGAACTTTCAACTTAATGTTTCTTGTGGACAGCCACACAGAATCACCCACTCTTAGGCCCAGACCACTCATACATTTCCTGTCAGCCACACGTTTGTACTTGTTGCCCATATTTATCAAGTTATTTTTAATTTTCCACCATACAGATGACAATGATGACGAAAAACGTTCTTCCTCAGGGATACCAGAAGTATCTGAACCAGAAAATGTGCCAAACTGCAGGTGAAACCCATATGCCCCAAAAAACGGCGACTTGCCAGTGGACTCCTGTCTACGATTGTTTATGGCAAACTCCGCCAGAGACAAAAATGAGGACCACTCCTCCTGATTCTCAGAGACAAAACATCTCAAGTAAGTCTCCAGACTCTGATTAGTATGCTCCGTCTGTCCGTTCGACTGAGGATGAAAAGCCGAAGAGAAGGACAGTTGTATCTCCAGATGAGTACAGAACACCCTTCAGAATCTGGATACGAACTGATCTGAGACCACGTCAGTGAGAATGCCATGGAGTCTCACAATATTGTCAACAAACACTTGTGCAAGTGTTTTATCATTAGGTAGGCCAGGTAAAGCAATAAAGTGTGCCATCTTACTAAAGCAATCAACTACCACTAGAATAACAGTCTTTCCAGCCGAATTACAGTCACAGAAAAAAAGTGGTCTAAAATGGCAGAAAATGCTCAAAAACCCCAAATGCTGTTGCGCATTTATGACCGGGGGAGCAAATCCTGCACATGTGGTCCGCTGTTGAACGTAATCTCCAGCAAAAATGCATACAATGGAGGATGTACCACAACAACATTCTACACAGGATAACCAAGTGTGCGGATGTGACAAACTATATAACAAAAATTCACAGAAAATGGTGCACTACAACGGTGAATGCAATTGACAATATATGGCTAACCCTCACACTGATGTTAAAATGAGACTTTCGCCAATATATTCTTATATCAAGAACATACTGCAGCCTGAGCACCCCGTCAAGATATCTCAATTGGCACGGGACCTAACGCTCACCCTACTATGGTATAGGTAATTGCAGATAGGGGCATGAAGTCCGACACACAGTCACCAGCTCCCAGTTACCTCCAGCGTGAAATCACACATACGATGGGAGGGGGGTGGAGGCTGTGAGTCCCTCTTAACCCTGACGTCATGTGACCCAGGCTGCGAAGGTGCACCTAAATGTTGCCCATTAGTCAAATCAAGGTACATTCAACCTGGAGTTGCCACACCTCCAGATATAAATGTCCAAACACAGTCAAAGAAAAAAAGTGGTCTAAAATGGCATAAAATGCTCAAAAACCCCAAATTCTGTTGCACATTTATGACCGGGGGAGCAAATCCTGCACATGTGGTCCGCTGCTGAACGTAATCCCCAGCAAAAATTCATACAATGGAGGATGCCGGCAGTGGACCACATGTAGCACAACAACATCCTACACAGGATAACCAAGTGTGCGGTGACAAACAATATAACAAAAATTCACAGAAAATGGTGCACTACAACGATGAATGCAATGCATTCAAATGCATTTATACCTGGAGGTGTGGCAACTCCAGGTTGAATGTGCCTTGATTTGACTAATGGGCAACATTTAGGTGCACCTTTGCAGCCTGGGTCACATGATGTCAGGGTTAAGAGGGACTCACAGCCTCCACCCCCCTCACATCATATGTGTGATTTCACGCTGGAGGTAACTGGGAGCTGGTTGCTGTGTGTAGGACTTCATGCTCCTATCTGCAATTACCTAT
This sequence comes from Rhinella marina, assembly GCA_900303285.1. Taxonomy (NCBI): domain Eukaryota; kingdom Metazoa; phylum Chordata; class Amphibia; order Anura; family Bufonidae; genus Rhinella; species Rhinella marina. The sequence goes on from ONZH01028928.1 coordinate 11,279, forward strand.
ACCATAGTAGGGTGAGCGTTAGCTCCCGTACCAATTGAGATACCTTGACGGGGTGCTCGGGCTCTGGTATGTTCTTGATATAAGAATATATTGGCGAAAGTCTCATTTTAACATCAGTGTGAGGGTTAGCCACATATTGTCAATTGCATTCACCGTTGTAGTGCACCATTTTCTGTGAATCTTTCCAGACGAATTAGGCAGGTCAGTGATAAAGTCCATAGACAAGTGAGTCCATGGTCTGGACAGGATGGGCAACGGAAGTAGGGGTCCAGAAGGTCGAGTATGTGTCACCTTAGCGCGTGCACAGACACTACAGGCCGACACATAGTCCTCAACACCCTTACGCAGGCCTGGCCACCAAAATCTACGAGAGATGATTTCTACAGTGGATTTACTCCCAGGGTGTCCCACAAACAGCTCAAACACCTTATACCGCAATTCAGATGGAACAAACAATTTCCCAGGGGGGCAAGACTCCGGTGCGTCTCCCTGGGCCTCTAATACCTTAGCCTCAAGATCAGGGTAAAGAGCAGATATCACCACCCCTTCAGACAAAATAGGACTCGGATCTTCAAAATCACCACCTCCGGGAAAACTACGTGACAAGGCATCCGCCTTGACATTCTTAATCCCAGGACGATACGTAACAATGAAATTGAATCTGGTGAAGAACAAAGACCATCTGGCCTGCATCAGGTTAAGTCGTTTAGCCGACTCAAGGTAAGCCAGATTTTTGTGATCAGTAAATACCGTGATAGGGTGAATCGCCCCTTCCAACCAATGACGCCATTCCTCAAAAGCCAACTTAATGGCCAGTAACTCTCTGTTACCCACATCGTAATTTCTCTCCGCAGCAGAGAGTTTTTTCGAGAAAAAGGCACATTGGCGCCATTTACCTGTTGACGGACCCTGTAACAAAACTGCTCCTACCCCTACCTCGGATGCGTCAACCTCCACAATGAAAGGTTGAGACACATCTGGCTGCACCGATATAGGGGCAGAAGACAAACACTCCTTTACAGCAGAAAAGGCTCGCAATGCTGAATCAGACCACACTGAGACATCCGTCCCTTTCTTAGTCATGTCAGTTAAGGGTTGAACTATTGTCGAATAGTTCTTAATAAATTTTCGGTGATAGTTAGTGAACCCCAAAAACCGCATTAGAGCCTTCAAATTTTCAGGTTGATCCCAGTCCAAAACAGCACGGACTTTCTCTGGATCCATACGAAAACCTGAAGATGAAAGCAGGTATCCTAAGAATTGCACCTCTTGTAAAGCAAAAACATATTTAAGGATCACGGACAGTAATCCGATTGAGTTCACGGAAATTCAGACATGGCCTAAGAGTTCCGTCCTTTTTCTTTACAAAGAAAAACCCTGCTGCCACTGGAGATTTGGAAGGTCTTATATGTCCCTTAGCCAAACTCTCAGCAATATATTCCATCATGGCCGTTCTCTCAGGTCCAGAAAGGTTATACAGCCTAGATTTGGGCAATTTAGCTGCGGGAATAAGATTGATAGGACAATCGTATTCCCGATGTGGGGGTAAATCCTGACATCCACCTTCAGAAAATACATCAGCGAAATCAGATATAAAAGAGGGTAATGTCTTAGTGGTTAAGGCAGGAAAAGATGTATTAAGGCAATTGTCAACGAAATAATCACCCCAATCTACAATCTGTCTAGTATGCCAATCGATGGTTGGATTGTGTTTACTTAACCACGGTAAACCCAGAACCAAAGGAGCAGGAAGACCTTCCAACACAAAACACAAAATAAGTTCCTGATGAAATTCACCCACTCTTAATATGATATCATGCACCATCTGAGACAAACACTTCTGAGATAGAGGTGCAGAATCAATAGCAAACACAGAAATCTTATTTTCTAATGCACTTGGAGATAATCCATGCATACGGACAAACTGAGCATCGATCAGGTTCACCCCTGCCCCGCTGTCGATAAACACGTCAATTCTCACAACCTAGCGCCACCTCGGCAGTCAGGAGAAAATGGGTACTACAGGATGAAAACAAATGCAAATTTTCTGTCTCACCACCCACCCCTCCAAGAGTGAGATGGGAATTTAATGCCCCCTTTCCTTTTTTTCTCTTTTAGAGACTGAATGCATGGACATGCGTTGATAAAGTGTCCTTTCTGTCCGCAGAAAAAAACACACTCCATTTTTATTCCCAGAATGCTTAAATGTGGAAGCAGGAGTAGCTCCCCCTAGCTGTATAGGTTTGTCCCCAGACATCAACCCAGGAGTATCTTCACCCAAAGTGTCATAGGAAGACAATACACTATGTCATAGTACGTCCTGAGAGCGGGGGCCCCTAGATCTCTCTCTCAGGCGTCTATCCATGCGTACAGCAAGAGTCATGGCGGCTATCAAAGACACAGGAGTTTCATGAAAGGCCAAAGCGTCCTTTAGCCTTTCAGATATTTCTTGACAAAACTGACTACGGAGAGCAGGATCGTTCCGTTCGGTATCCGTAGCCCACCTCCGAAACTCAGAGCAATAGATTTCAACAGAGCGCTTGACCTGACGGAGGTCACGTGGCTTGGTCTCAGCCAGGGAGATGCGATTCGAGTCATCATAGATAAGCCCCAATGCCTTGAAAAATTCATCTACCGACTGGAGAGACTGTGATCCAGTCGGCAGAGAAAAGGCCCATGACTGTGCATCCCCCTTAAGCAACAAGATCACCACACCAACTGTCTGTTCCTCATTACCAGAAGAATGAGGACGCAGCCTAAAGTACAATTTGCACGCCTCCCTGAACAAAATAAAGTTATCATGTCCCCCAGAAAATCTATCAGGGAGAGCGACATTAGGCTCCAGACAGGCCTGGCAACCACCACCCCCGGGACCAACAGCCTGTGGTCTCTGAATCTGGGTGACGGTCGAGCGGAGGTCAGCTACCTCCAAAGAGAGACCCTGTAGCTGTCCTGCCAGTGCAGTAATTGGGTCCATGTCTGCACAAAAATGGACAAAATTATGATTTTGGGCGGTTTATAATGTCACGCTCTGGTGTGGGGGGCAATATCCCACATCAAGCGCAGGAGGAAGATGGGGGGAGGAAATGGGATTAGGCCTGGAAGAGTAAAGGCAGATGGTCATCTCCTATACAAACCCTGACTCTAGTCCTGCCCTTCTAACAGTATGAACAGGCCTAGAAGGTAGGCGAGTTCATACGCTGGAAACCTGGGACCCTAACTGTCCCTGAAGGACCCTGAAGCCAGTGACAGTAATGAGACAATCTGGACGAACAGTAGTCTCCCCTAAGGCCCAAAGACCAAAACACTGGGAAGATATACACCAATAAACTAAAGGGAAGGAAGACACTTAGCTTTCTTGAAGATTGTGGCAGCAATGGGATCTCCACAGAGAAACACACACCAAACAACCACAGACACCACAGAAAATATAAACCACACAGCATGGTGAGAGAACCAACACTAAATAGACAAAGATAATTACAAAGATACCTACACCTGAAGGGGGAGGGTGTGGTGAATGTCAGCAACAACAAAGCAATCAAAGGAGAACCTGTCAGCTTAACCCATGGGTTGCCAATCTGACAGACCTCCTGATACCTGTCACAGGAATGTCCATGACAAGCAGACACAGCAACAGGCCATAGCTGCTACAATCATCCTGCGGTTGTGTTTTGACCAACAATCCTGTTGTACTGGAATGGTTGACTCTTCAACATTATCTAAAGTGACAACAGATACACACAGCCAGGAATCGGTGGGTTTCTCTGACACCATGCATAGCTGGCATGGCCCGGGAACTGCCTCTGTGTCCTCACCTGTCCTGAACCTGCATCTTGCTTTTGCTGCTCCTTCTGCTAGCCAAGTAAGGTATATCATCAGCTTTGCTCCACTTATCAGTGAGGAGGAGCTTTGTGAAGACAATCAGCAGTCACAGGCCAGAGCAGACTTGGAGAAGAGGTCTGATGCAAACTTCTCTAGGCGTGCAACTACTGATGATGTTAGGTGTTGCAAGAGGTCAGGGATGTGTGCAAAAGAGAGGTGAGGGATGTGCACAAAACACAGGTGAGAGTGACACAAGTGATAACCAAACATATACTGTAGATGAAATACATGATGTAGCTGATCGCACATGGGAACTGAGTGAAGAGGGGGCATCGTCATCATCAGAGGGTGAGGGTGGCAGCATGCCCCTTAGACAGCAGGGTGGAGGAGTGTCCATGAGCTAGCATTGTGAAATCAGTGGGAGATCGACAGTCACAGAGGTACACTGTCTGCTACTTGGGAGACTACCTGTGAGGAATACACTAGCAGTGAACTGGTTCACAAAAGTAGCGGGAAGGCAAGCATCACACAGTGGTAGAGTAAAAATGCCATACTCAGCAGCATGGAATTTTTCACCAAGTCGATGGGGGATATTAGCGTGGAGGTATGCTGAATGTGTGGGCAGAAAGTGAGGCACGGCCAGGGTGCTAATGTTGGCACAAAGGCCTGGCGTCAACCAAAACCATGCCACTCATTTAGTCTGGTGCAGCAACCCACTGACCCGAACCCCCATCTCCAGCAGTGAGGGCTTGTCAATATCAGCAGAAGGAAGCTGTTGTTCCTTCCCATCAACTTCAATGTTGTCAATTTCTCCCCATGCTCCTCCTTGTTTCTTGTTTTGACAGCAATCGATCACCAACGTGATTGCAAAAAGACAACAGAATGCATGCACTCATCCAACGGCGCAGAAGCTGAATGTGCACTTGGCTAAGTTATTTGTACTACAGTCCCTCCTTTTTTATGTATTTGACTATGGAAGTAGTATTTACTGTAGTAGAATATGAAAATTATTTTTTTTATGCACCCCTTAGGGGGGCCAGGACTCAATGAGGACCATCCTCATCTTTTGCTGCCTTTACTGCTTCTAAATCAATGTCTCCATGTCATGGAAAAGTCTGCAAAATGCAAAGAGAGGAGGAGCTGGATGTTCTTGATGACATATCATTAGTATTAGATAATGTAAAAAAGGAGTAAAATCAGATGCCTGTAGGGCAGGCGAGAGTTTGGAGTTGGAGAAATGGGTTTTCAACTAGGTGGTGGGGGATGGAGGTCCCCACCTTTCTTCTTGTGTCACTCTGGGAATGCCCCATGACTATTTTTCTCTTCTGTTATCAGTTTGTTGGATCCAACTGTGGGACACCTAATGCACCACAAGTAGAGATGAGCGAATCTTCTATTTAAAAAGATTAGTCTTGAATAAGATTCGATTTGGTTCAAGTTGCGTAAAAAAGTATTCATGTTCTGAGAACATTCCCGCGAATTCGTACGCCTGAGTGTACAAAGTGCGTACAAATTTGTAGCGTATTATTGTCTAGGTCCGCACAAAGAATGAATATACAGTACTACTACGAATATACAGTAAAAGTACTAAAAACTACTTAACTGAATATGTACTCATTAGCGTACAAATTATCAGATGCGTAGCATTAGCGCACAAATTATATGATGCGTACGTAGCGTTAGTGTACAAGATTTAAGAAGAATCTTCCGAAGCGAATCTGAAAATATTTGGATTCGCTTCGGTCTAAAAAATTTCCAAGATTTGTATTGAATCTACAAAGCGGCAAATCGATTTGCTCATCTATAACCACAAGGTATTCTTCATACGTAGCTTAATGACGCAGGGATTAAAGGTAAGTATAACTTTAATTATTAGTTAAAATGATGAATACAGTGGTGAATTACAGGCCTCATGTGGCCTCCCCAATGTAATTCTCATACAAACGGGGCATTTTCAGGAGATTGCAGGCCACAACAGCAATAATTTGCATATTGTGCCATGTACCTAACCAGGCAAACCCCACACCAGCAACAGGACCTCTTTGGCCAGCGTATTATATGGTAGCTAGTTTTTAGGCTCCTGTCCCTTATGGCAACAATTCTGCAGCCATGTTTGATCCATCCACCATGTTTGGCCCATCTTGTATTAACTGTAATAAATGTTTTAAGCAAAATACTAGGGATGAGCGAACTTTTGAAAAGTTCGGTTCGGTTCGGTTCGGCGAACTTTCTTGAAGTTCGGATTCGTACGAACCGAACCTAAAACGAACCTTATACGAACGAATATACGCATATTTGAGAATCTACACTAATACGTACGCTAATGCGAACATTCCCGCACAAATAACGAACATACAGTCTAGCGTTGTCAAAGGTACGCTACTTAACTAAATGAATATGTACGCATTAGCGTACGCATACACTGCGTCTGCGAACATTCCTCTTGCATTTCACAGAAAAACAGGATACAAGGGATTTTATGTGTAATAATCCCTTGTATCCTGGTCTATTCTGTGAAAACGGTACAGTTTTGATGTGCCGTTTTTATTTTAACCAGATTCGTCTTAAAAGTTCTTAAACGAATCTGGTTCGTTACGGTTCTGTTCTGTTGTTTAAATAAGTTATTATTTTCGTTCGTCCGAACGTTCGTTCGGACGAGCGAACAGAACCGTAACGAACCAGATTATTAATAACCCATCTCGGCCATTCTCCTCCCAAAAGGGTGGTTTGACACGAGGGTCACACCAGGATACAAGGGATTGTAGGAGTAATAAATAATCCCTTGTATCCTGGTCTATTCTGTGGAAAAAGTAAACTTTATTTACGAACCTGATTCATACGAACTTGACGAAAGTTCGGTTCGGGGACGAACCGAACGTTCGGTAAAGTTCGTAACGAATCTGGTTCGTTACGGTTCGGTTCGCTCATCCCTACAAAATACCATCCAGCTCATAGTATATATTTGTACAGTTTTTCGATTTTACACTTGAAATATCTAAATCGTTCTTTTTTAAAAGTGATTCACGTCTACAGTGTTAAAAAATGTGGTCATTACAGTAGTTTTCCATTTGACAGAACAAAGCCATTTTAATGTGTACACTTTTATATCTATTCTTAGTCCATTTTTGAAAGTTCTTCATTGTTTGTATCGCTTTCAGTGCATATAGTACCGGGCCCATTTTTGGTTTTGCTTTTTCGTTTTTCCTTCCAATGTTCCAATAGCCATTACTTTTTCCTTTTTTCTTTCATATAGTTGTATAAGGTCTCATTTTGTGGGGGGATACGTTGTACTATTTAAGAGCTTCATTGAATTTACCATGTAACTATGTTACTCTGTTATTGGAAAATGGGAAAATTTATTTGTGGGGTTAAATCGAAAAAAAAAAAGAATATTCCGCCAAGGGTTTTGACATCAAGGCGTTCACTGTGCGGCTCAATACAAATATGATAATATCAAACTTGAATATTTTTTATCTTCTAAAACCTTTTAAAAAATAAAAAATGGATTTACATCACCATTTTCTGACAACCATGACTTTTTTTTATATTTTGGTCTACAGAGGTGTATGAAGGCTTGTTTTTTGGGGGATGAAATTTAGATTTTATTGGTACCATTTTGTGGTATGTATGACTTTTTGATCACTGTTAATCAATTTTTTTCTGGGGGAGGGGAGGACTGCTAAAAAAAACTGTAAACTGTTTTAAATTTTTCTTCCATTACGGCGATCAGCGTACATAATTTTTTATTTTATATAAATTAAATATATTTTAATATTTCAGAATTTTTTGAACGAGACGACTGACATCTAATATGCTTTTTTTTTGGTTAAATATTTTTATCTGTTAGACTGAATGTCATTTTGACTGGCTCTTTGCTTAGCCATGCCTCGTGCACAGCAGGGCTGTGGAGTCGGTAAGCCAAAGCTCCGACTCCAACTCCGACTCCTCAATTTCCCCTGACTCCGACTCCGACTCCCGACTCTGACTCCCAATTCGACTCCCTCATACAAGTGATAACTTTAAGCAAACTTTGCATAAATCAATAGTACAGATATGTCATGACAAAAAGAGTTTGTAATCTATGTTTTACTGATATCTTTACTCTGAACTTTCAGTATCAGGCTTTTCTCTGGGTACAGCTCACCAAGAGCCTGATGTATGAAAACTGTCTAGGTCTAAGACTTTCTTTGTTGCCCATAGCAACCAATCAGAGCTCCCCTTTCATTTCTCGAGAGCACTATATGAAATGAAAGGGGGGCTCTAATTGGTTTCTATAGCCAACAAAGAAACTTCTACACCTAGACAGTTTCCATACATAAGGCCCTAGATGTTTTACATCAGAGGAAAAGCAAACTAAAACATAAAGCATATAGAAAGAAGATGCACTGAACAATTGATTTATGAACAGTTTATTGAAAGTTTAGATATACTAAGAAGTACTTGCCTTAAAGGGTTTTTCTCAGCACATTGATTCACTGGCTGACAAGTAGTTTGCATTCACACTGTCTCCTCAGGCTGTGGGGGGTCTCCAGCAGTTATTAGTATATATTAACTGAGCAGGAAATTGTGATCTCTAACACAATTACAGGTAAAGCCATGCTTCTCAGTCCTCACAACACATTTTGCTTACTGCAGGTAATCTCACTCAGAGCTCAGTCCCATCATTCCTTAGGGGTGAGGTCACTCCTGCTCTCAGCCAATCAGATAACAGTCTTTCTGGTCTGCAGGTTACCATAGAAACCTGTGTACAGTGAGAGACCTGCTGAACTGTCTATAGTTCATGAATAAAGTAAAATCTACTGACCACTGTATTTAGAAAATGTCTTCTTTTAACTGTCCCTTTATGATGAAAGCTAATCTTTGTAACTAGTGAGAAAACCCCTTTAATCCTGTTTTCTCTAGTAGATCTGAGATGAGTGCAGCCATTCCTTCCCAGTGCCATTTTCCTCTGATCTGTAGCAGAGGAGTTTAACTTCTGAGCATCTACATGAAGGGCAGCACACAGTCATCTCAACTGAAAGCCTAGACATTTATAGGATGTTTAGTTTAATAATTTTCCCAAATTCTTATGAAAATATATTCAGCACATACTGAATTGAACTAAATGTACCAATTTATTATATATTTTAGGAGTCGGAGTTGGTCCATTTTATACCGACTCCGTCTCCACCAAAATAGACACCGACTCTGACTCCAACTCCGACTCCACGACTCTGACTCCACAGCCTTGGTGCACAGTGCAGCATAGAGTTTATCATGGCATCTATGGGAAGCTTCAAAAGTGTCCAGGTCACCATGGCAAATGATCAGAGACCAACGGTTTCACGGTGGGGGTCCGATCAGAAGGCAGAGGGAGACACGTCCCTCTGCCTTACCTCACAGATGCTGCAATCAGGGTTCATTGCGGCACCCGAGGGATTAAATGACGGGGTTTGGCAAGATCACCATTCCCCATCATTCAGCAAATCAACCAAATAGAATTTTTCAAAACTTTGCTCATCACTAATTGTAAACATAAGACTTGAGACTTAATAAGACTTCTTTAACCCCTTCACCCCCAGCGCCGTACATGTACGGCGCTGGGGCGATGCGGGCACATGGCGCCCGCTCGCGGGTGCGGCGGGCGTCATGGCCGGCAAGTCTCTGCTGTTTCTAACAGCAGAGACTTGCCGCTACCTACTCCATCGGCGGCGTCTTCCGGGTTGACTAGATGCCGTGATCACACGTGATCACGGCATCTAGTTGCGTCTAAACCCGGAAGCGTTCGCTTCCGGGTGGTGTACAGACACCCCGTGTGGCCAATCGGGGTGTCTGTACACCATATGAAAACTGTAATCCTCGCTGGTGAGGATTACAGTTTTCAAACTGCAATTCTTATTCTGGCCACTAGATGGCAGGCCAGGATAAGAAATGAGCAATTCATGGTTTTCTGAGTCTATAAAACCCAGAATTGCTCATAAAGAAAAAAAAAAAAAGCCACAATATATAAGCCCATATTTGAGCTTTCTAATAGTACAAAAAAAATTTAAAAAAAATGTTAAAAAATATATAAAAAATAAAAAAGATGTAAAAGTTCAAATCACCCCCCTTTCCGTATAAGTAAAAAATAAATACCTAAATAACAATAAATATAGACATCATGGGTATCATCGTGACCGAAAACGCCCGTACTTTTAAAATATAAAAAAAAAAATTCCAATACAGCGAATTGTGTGGCGGAAAAAAGCGTCCAAATGGCGATTTGCCGTTTTTTGTCGCTTTTTTTTTCTAAAAAAAATTAAATAAAAAGTGATCAAAAAGTCATACACACCCCAGAATGGTATCAATAAAAACTTCAGATCGTCCCGCAAAAAATGAGCCCCCATACAGCTCTGTACACATAAATACCAAAAAGTTATAGGGGTCAAGATTTGACAAGGAAAAAAAAAAAAAAAAAAAGGGCAACTTTCTAATTATTTTATCACTATGAAAACGCAGGAAAAACTATACATATTAGGTATTGCCGGATTCGTACTGACCAGTAGAATGAAAGTAACGGATCAGTTTTAATGCACATCGAACGCTGTAAATAAGAAACCCGTAGAACTGTAGCAGAATAGCGTTTTCTTTGCAATTTCACCCGGTTTGGAATTTTTTTCCCGCTTCCCACTACACCGTATGCAATAATAAATGGTGGCGTTGGAAAGTACAACTTGTCCCGCAAAAAACAAGCCCTCATACAGCTATGTGAACAGAAAAATAAAAGAGTTATGGCTGTTTGAAGGCAGGGAGCGCAAAACGAAAATGCAGAACCGAAAAAAGCTCCGGGGGTGAAGGGGTTAAATAAAACAGGCTTCCCACTCACACCTGATTATCATCCCATTGATTGAAAACTCCTGATTCATCTTCAAATTATCTCCTAATCCTAAAGGTTCACTTACTTTTACCACAGACATGTGAAATTGTCATTTATTTATTGATGAAAATGATCCAAAGTCTAATATTTTTGACTCATTTGTCTGATTCTGTTATCTTTATCTCTTATTTTAGGACTTTTGGAAATCTGATGTAGTTTTAGTTAAAATCTATACAGAAATATAGAACATTTTGAAAGGTTCACAAAGTTTTCATGTGTCATGTGTTATTTAATTGGGATTTCCATTCAAACCATGGAAGAAGTTGAACTTTTTTGGCCTTATAAAACTGAGTAGGACAGTAGCGTCAATAGCTTTTGACCTGAATGTCACAGAGGAGTTGGCAGAGTCTTGTTGAAATTGGCAAACCTCCATACACATTAGACTGGTGGCTTCAAGTGACAATTCTCTAATGTCTATAGCCACCATAAAAGGGATTGTAAACAGTTCAGATGCATTGTGCAAGCATTGATAGTGTAGACTACAGCACTGGCACAGGACAACAGGGCCAGACCCAATCAATCAAGGGCGTGAGGGGAGAATCGCAACAGGACAGAAAAACTAAATGTTTTATTTCAAAATTGTTAAAAATACCCCATTTTCTCACAAGCCGTGATTAAATGGTTTGTGCATTAAGTTAATATTAATGACTTATCCTTGGGATAGGTCATCAATATCAGATGGGCAGGGGTCTGACTCCTGGCACCCTCACCGATCAGCTGTAGTAAGGTATAGCGCCTCGCCTTTATAGAGGAAGAACGTGTAATTAATTAACTGCTCTGTCCTATGAACTTGAATGGTTTGGAACATTTGTAATTACATTGTGCCACCTTTACAAAGGAGATGACACGCAGGTAATTTTGAACAGGAACTAGTGCTCACACAAGCGCTGCTACCCCTTCAAACAGCTGGTCAGTGATGGTGCCAGGAGTCAAACTCCTGACGATCCGATATTGGTGACCTATCCTGAGAATAGGGCATTAATATTAACTGAATGCACAACCTCTTTAACCTCAAAATAAATAAAAGAGTGCATTGCCAAGTATTTGGGTGCATCGGGGGTGCCATGTATGTGTTAGTACCTCAGTGCATGGTCATGTAAGAACACATGAGCAATGTATTTTATTCTATAGAACAAACAACAGTGTAACAGAGGCTCTCTACCTATGGATGTATTTGGATCAGTAGAAAGCCATACTACTTACGGCACTCGAGGTGGGTGGATATGCAATATAAACTCCAGACACTTGTTCCCCTCACCTTTTGTTACCCTCAGCCATCTGATAGATGGACACTGCAGACTTCCAATACTAGGGGTGTATATTCATTCACTTAATGCCTTTCGGGGATGTAAACAAGCCCCATTCTTTAGAAGATATCACAAAGAATACATAGTAAATAAGGCAAAACACTTACTTATATAAAGAAAAATGAGATGTCATCACACAATGTGGGTGGAGTTAGGAAGATCTTGATATTATTGTATCAGCAGGCAGGGGATATGTACACCAGGAAACTAAGTGAAAGAGGAGGTTCTGATATCAAGTACCAGGAACCAGGTACGTATGATCTCCACTACAGGTCGGCCACTCTAGGAGGTCTGTCTTACTCTTGGATAACCCCTTTTAATAATAAGGATACTGCACAAGAATGATATCAAAACCTTCTCTTTCACTTAGTTTCCTGGTGTGCATATCCCCTGCCTGCGTATACAAGGACATCACAGATCTTCCTAACTCCACCCACCTATGTAATGACATCTGATTTTTCCTTATGTAAATGTTTTGCCTCATTTCTTATGTGTTATTTGTGATTTCTCCTGAAGAAGGAGACCTGAAATGCATTGAGTGAATAAATATACACCCACAGTATTGGAATTCTATGGTGTCCAATTGTCAAGTGGCTGATAAACCATCAGATGGGCTTCCTTGGCACGAGAGGTGAGAGGGACAAGTGTTTATCTCGTAACCCCCCCCCCCCCCTCAACAGTTGTGAGTAGTATGGCTTTCTATACTGACCCAATAAATCTATGAATACATCAATAGGTAGAGGGCCTCTATTTATATTGCTTTTTATTTTAATGGCTACTGGATGTTGCCCACACCAGAGTTGGTTTTTACTAAAGACAGCAGCCAGGATATTACATTTTTTTTTGTATAACTACAAGGATGCAAGGACACAGGGGCAAAATAGTATTCCCCCATAGATAAAACAAACATTTCACTGGGGTTGGCTATAAGTGCTTCTCCTAATATTTCATACTGCATACACAACACAATATTAAGCGCCAGTCTTTTTGGAATGGAGCCATATTACTTCTGGCAAACATTTCACTCTTTATATACAGAGTTTTATTACCACTTAATATATATGCTTCCAGTCTATACATACAGTATGTCCCTTATTTATGATTCGAGGAAGTCCTTCTGTTAGATTTATTTAGGTTGTTTTGCAGAGGAATACACACATTGGCGCACATTTACTAAGCATTTACTAATCATAATGCACTGGTTTTCTGGCTGTTTGTGCAAAACTGGTTGTTTTTGTACAATTTTTTAAAGAGATCCATTTATTATGTAAAGCAGAGTGCCGTACTCCACACAGTGTGGTATAGTGGAGTAATAAATTTGCCTTCACATGCCGCAGATTGTGTTGAAGAAATTTCTACAATTGAAAATCGGTTTCATTCATCTGAATAAGGTTTTGGTGGCAAGTACATGGATTTCTGCAAGTCCCATTCAGATAAATTTTCTGTAACAAAATTTGCCATGTGTGAAGACACCCGTATGGTCTAAAGCAAGTCAACTCAGAGTTGGCTTAAATGGAGAAAACTGCACGAAGTACTATAACACTGTGATATAATATGGCACATTTTGTGGCTGCCTGGTATAAGTTTATACATTCTAAATATTGGAGAGTATTAGTAATTGTGGTCTTTTATGTTTCTCTACTAAACTGTATCTACAATCTCCTTTTTTGACATTACATAATAGTAAACTGTCTCCATTAAAGGGGCTATCCAATTATTAAAGTAAAAAATAAAAATCAGATATCATATAGTGCCTCTTTCTAAAAAAATGTAAAAAAAAAAACTAGAACCAGACTTGTACCATGACATGGATCCAGAGATTTCTCCATTCATTTCTCCAATCACTCTACTAGATTAACCTCCAGCTGGCAGCTCAGGGGGTGTGTCCTTCTCAGTAGGCATGTCCTTTCTGTTGCAGGTCTCTCCCTTTTAACTGTCACAGCTTCTAACAGTAGATATGGCTGGTGGCAGTTGAAGGATGGAACTAAGCATGTGCGACCACCTCAGCCATGTTACTGAGGTGGACAGAGAATAAGGAAAAGAACAAACAAGTGATGCTATACAAATGCATTATATTGAATAACTGAATACATCCAATTACAAAAGTATTCAGATTCATGTGGCTATATTGAAAAATGTAGAATATTTTTCCTGGGACACCCCTTTTAATAAACCTGACTATCTATCTATTCATTATACTTCAGCTTTTATCAGTATATTTTTCAAAGCAAGCACCCTTCTTTCAAAGCCTCTGGTGCCTACAATGGAACCAGAAGTGTGGCCAGATGAACCACCAGGTCCAGGATGCTTGTGCTGCCTGCAGGAGTGCCCAGATGGCGTCCTCCGGTTCAGGGAAAAGCCGCAGCCTCAGCCGGAGCCTCTGATTCCTGGACTGCTAGCACCACCACCACCACCACAGTCCTTACAGCTGGGTCAGCTGACCACGTTATCGTTCATCTTCCAATTCACAGTGGTCCACCAATACCAGCTGCCGTGGAAGATGAAGCCAGCAGCCGGGGAAGCTGGGGCTTCTTTCCTGGATGCAACCTTTCTGGAACCACTGCAGCCGGAAGTCCTTACCCCTGCTGTCCCGGCAGGAGCATCCAGAAAAGCAAAAAGGGCTGCAGCATGCGTCACCACCACCCAGACCCGGTCAAGTCCAACTTCAGGAAGAAGAGGGCACTGGAGTTCCACCACCGCAGCGAGCATGGCCTACAAGAGACTGGAGCGTCTTCTGATGAGCTTCAGCAGCAGCTTGAGCGAGGAGGACTTCAGGTCCTTTATATGAGGAACCCAACTACTGGCAGTGTCAAGGACACTGCAGGAGGACCTATGGGGGCCACACCATGGACTGCACCTGACGGGTGAGATGCTAGTTGGTAGTCGTTTTTGTTTAGTTTGTGTTGCCCCTGTTTGACTCTCACCCAGATGGGCATGGTTGTCAGGACTCCCCCCATTCTGCAGAAATGTCCCTGTTGCACCAAAGTGCGCCTATTTTCCTTTTTACCTCCTTCTCAGGTTATTTGGGAGCCCCCTTTTGCAAAAGGGTTCGCTATTTGCTGCTATTCTCTATTATCCATGTGGATTACACATTACCTGTTTGGATTACAATTTAACCTCACGTGGATTAATTTACAATTGAATTTTGGAAAATGTGTTCCAGACAGTGTTTTATCATGCCAACTAGGATCCATAAGGAGAGACTCAAACGTATATCTGAGCATTTTATGCTTGCAAATGTGAAATTGATTGCACTAAAATGTTTGCATACTTATGTCTTTGCTGTATTTTAGCTACACTGTTTTTAATGATTCAGCACTTTAGCCCATTGTGCGTATTCTTTTTCTGGTACTGCAATGTGTCCTATTATGCACTTATTGTACGGTGTTTTAGTAAATTATTCACTTATTGATTGCTAGCAGCAGTGAGCACCTTTTTTTTCTAGTTCATAAGGACTGCCTCTAAAGATTGTACGCCACGGTCTAGCTTCGTGCGTATGATGCAATCGCGCGTCAATAGTACGCTAAGGATTCGTACACACTTTTGTATGCTAATGCTTAGGTATTGCATATTTTAACTATGCTGACTGTACGTACGTAATTTGGGCAGGAATGTTCGCAAAAAACTTGTATTTTTTTCCCAGAGTCGTCATCCTGCAGGAAGCCATATCTCCCAGCCTAGGGTGGTCAAGAACTTCTATGACCCAGTCCTCCACCGTGGTTTTATACTCCCAGGGGGTCTGTGCACGGGCCATCACAGATGTCGGAACAATGGGGTTCTGGCTTGAACTCTTCCTGGGCGGCGAAGTGGACGCTCCAGCCACTTACGCTGAACAAGACAGAGCGGACCCTCCATCCGCGCAAACACCAGCAGATGCTCCAGCCGCTTCACTAGTCGCAGCTTCAGTTGATGATGATGATGGCCAGGCAGGCACTGAAGCTGGGTTTCTCTGGCACAGTTTAACCTGTGACGCCCTGATGTGTGTAGTGGGCGGTATTTATGGAAACTCGTCCCCAAAACACATCTCATTCCAGTTGGGCCGCAGCACTCACTCTTCTTTTTTGGAGCCATGCTTGCTTCCTTGCTTGCTTCCAGGTCAGCAGTCAGCACTGGTCTAAAGTGGTTCAGACTGCGTGACTCAGAGGAGGGTGGAGAACTGAGAGAGCAGTCTTCACTCCCTATATGTGCAAATAGTTAGATCCCTGGTGGGCTGTTTTTTTCCAGTTCGGAGTGGGGCGTATCTTTACTTTCCCGCTCTTGCGAACTTGTCCCACTCACGCATAATGCGTACGTTTCATACAGTTCATACGTATCGTACGTATAGTTAGCGTGTAAAATTTTGCGTACG
Organism: Rhinella marina; assembly: GCA_900303285.1. NCBI lineage: Eukaryota > Metazoa > Chordata > Amphibia > Anura > Bufonidae > Rhinella > Rhinella marina. The sequence goes on from ONZH01028928.1 coordinate 27,654, forward strand.
TTTACGAATAATACGAAGCGAAGCCAAGGAAATTCGGATTCGCTTCGCAGCTGAAAAATCCCAAGATTCGGTACGAATCAACGAATCGGCAAATAGATTCTCTCATCTCTAATATATATATATATATATATATATATATACAGTACAGACCAAAAATTTGGACACCTTCTCATTCAAAGAGTTTTCTGTATTTTCATAACTACAGTACAGACCAAAAATTTGGACACCTTCTCAATCAAAGAGTTTTCTGTATTTTCATAACTATGAAAACTGTAGATTCACACTGAAGGCATCAAAACTATGGATTAACACATGTGGAATTATATACTTAACAAAAAAAGTGTGAAACAACTGAAAATATGTCTTATATTATAGGTTCTTCAAAGTAGCCACCTTTTGCTTTGATTACTGCTTTGCACACTCTTGGCATTCTCTTGATGAGCTTCAAGAGGTAGTCACCTGAAATAGTTTTCACTTCACAGGTGTGCCCTGTCAGGTTTAATAAGTGGGATTTCTTGCCTTATAAATGGGGTTGGGACCATGAGTTGTGTTGGGCAGAAGTCAGGTGGATACACAGCTGATAGTCCTACTGAATAGACTGTTAGAATTTGTATTATGGCAAGAAAAAAGCAGCTAAGTAAAGAAAAACGAGTGTCCATCATTACTTTAAGAAATGAAGGTCAGTCAGTCCAAAAATTGGGAAAACTTTGAAAGTGTCCCCAAGTGCAGTCGCAAAAATCATCAAGCGCCACAAAGAAATTGGCTCACATGAGGACCGCCCCAGGAGAGGAAGAACAAGAGTCACCTCTGCTGCGGAGGATAATTTCATCTGAGTCACCAGCCTCAGAAATCGCAGGTTAACAGCAGCTCAGATTAGAGACCAGATTAATGCCACACAGAGTTCTAGCAGCAGACACATCTCTACAACAACTGTTAAGAGGAGACTGTGTGCAGCAGGCCTTCATGGTAAAATAGCTGCTAGGAAACCACTGCTAAGGACAGGCAACAAGCAGAAGAGACTTGTTTGGGCTAAAGAACACAAGGAATGGACATTAGATCAGTGGAAATCTGTGCTTTGGTCTGATGAGTCCAAATTTGAGATCTTTGGTTTCAACCACCGTGTCTTTGTGCGACGCAGAAAAGGTGAACGGATGGACTCTACATGCCTGGTTCCCACCGTGAAGCATGGAGGAGGAGGTGTGATGGTGTGGGGGTGCTTTGCTGGTGACACTGTTGGGGATTTATTCAAAATTGAAGGCATACTGAACCAGCATGGCTACCACAGCATCTTGCAGCGGCATGCTATTCCATCCAGTTTGCGTTTAGTTGGACCATCATTTATTTATCAACAGGACAATGACCCCGAACACACCTCCAGGCTGTGTAAGGGCTATTTGACCAAGAAGGAGAGTGATGGGGTGCTACGCCAGATGACCTGGCCTCCACAGTCACCAGACCTGAACCCAATCGAGATGGTTTGGGGTGAGCTGGACCGCAGAGTGAAGGCTAAAGGGCGAACAAGTGCTAAGCATCTCTGGGAACTCCTTCAAGACTGTTGGAATACCATTTCAGGTGACTACCTCTTGAAGCTCATCAAGAGAATGCCAAGAGTGTGCAAAGCAGTAATCAAAGCAAAAGGTGGCTACTTTGAAGAACCTAGAATATAAGACATATTTACAGTGGTTTCACACTTTTTTGTTAAGTATATAATTCCACATGTGTTAATTCATAGTTTTGATGCCTTCAGTGTGAATCTACAATTTTCATGTCATGAACATACAGAAAACTCTTTCAATGAGAAGGTGTGTCCAAACTTTTGGTCTGTACTGTATATACTCTGTTAACAGTGTCACTGACCATTATTCCATATGGATGTATCTGTAAAAAGACTAGGAATTAATTATACAGTTTTTCTGGTGTAAAAAAGGAAACTTTGGTGCACACAACAATTTGCAGATTTTTAAGAGCCATAATAAAAATCCTCAATCACGGAGGCATAGAAGCATGTGCCACAGCAAGCTTGACAAATGTGTGCACCAAATGTGTGCAGATATGCTACTTACACAGTGGTGCCATCCTGGGGATAAACTCCATTGCAAATTCCACACCTAGAATAGTAGTGGAAGAAGTTTTTTTTCACTGCTCTCTACTCTCTCTAGTCTAACGTAAATTTACATTTGTGCATCTAATCAGCAATGCCTCAAATAGATGCCCTTTTTACTGTGCCAATTTGTAGCACTAGCTGGATCTCTGGGTTCAAATACAACTTAAAAGGGTTGCCCCTTGAAAAATATTCAACATTTTTCAAGCCAGCACTTGTAATTACATTTGTAATTGCATGTAATTAAAAATTTAGTATAGCTAGTGAGTTATTCCATAACATGCATCTGTATAGCACCACCTGCTGTTTGTTATTTTCCTTTTTTTCTGTCTACTTGGCTGAAATGGTTGCAGATGCTCAGTTTCATCCATCAACTGCCACCAGCCCTATTGCAGAGCAATTGGAGCAATGAATTGATAAAGCTCTGGATCCATGTGTTAAAGGGCTGTTTCTAACTTTGTTACAAGGAGATTGTCTTGCACAATATGACATCTGATTTTCATGTTTTACTCTAATCACGGAACAATTCTTTTAAGGGTATCATCTTCAAGAGGCTATATTAGCTGACGATTTATACAGAATTTGGGGGCTAGTTTTTATTTTTTCCTACAATACATAACAACTGGTATTTGGTTTTCTATGATATTAGATGCAATATCATGTTTTTTTATCATGTGTATATCATGTGTAATATATGTTTGCTATTAAAGTCTCGCCATGGTGTAAAATAATGTCAGTAACTCACCAGTCAGTAACAGTTCTACTTCATGGTTCATCACCAATCTCTGCTTCCTGGTTCCTCAGGAAATTACTGCCCAGCCAATCACTGGCCACAGCAGTGACAACCAGTCACAACCAGCGGTTGCCTTAGTGGGAAATTACTGCATGTGATAATGCAGTACCCCAGACCTGGGGGTATCTGCAATTGTTCTGTCATATATTGTATTGTTAAGTATGTACACCAGCAGATGGAGTATGGATGGCATGGTTGGCAAGGACAAAGTTAATCACCCTGTTCATCTTCTCTTGGTATGAGTGGGCTGATCCTTCTTCCTGCCAGAAAGGAGAGTACTAGCTAGGACGGAGGAAGCAATTGCTCCGACTCCAAGCATCTTCGGGACCTGCATTAAATACGACTCATCTGTGAGATGACTACTCCAAAGAGACTGCAAGAATCCAGAACTACGGACATCTTCAAAACTACAGGTATGAGGTCAGCAGAGGGACCAGCAAGCCACAGCTTTACAGACCCTGCTGCAGGTTAGTGACTGCCATTCAGACACCCATCACTTAGATAATATCCTGGCTTGACTATATTTAAGCATGTATGTTCACATGTGCCACCTTACAGTTGTAAATTAGAGGTTCAAGGGAAAGTTGTCAGCAAGATAGCACATCAGAAGTGTCATGAACTGTCACTTAAGCTACCACACCTCATCATCTGGGGATAGAAATTGCATTCTGTCCGAACCTCTGCTGGATGTACTACAAGTTGCATTTTTCACAGAGTAAAGAGAAACTTTTATTCTTTTACTTCTGGCCTGAGTCTTTAAATCACCTTTCCACCATGATTGATCTCTTTAGGACCACTACCACTCCCATCCTCTACACCGACTCCTTAGGAGCTCACTGCAAAAAGTAAGCAGGAAGCAGAGACATTTGTGGGAGTAGAAAAAGATCAGTAATGTAAATATTTGCTTATTTTATTATTCTATTGACTTTTTTTATTATTCTACACTATAAAGAGCATTAAAAAAAACTATCGGACCTTTAACCGAAAAACACCACCGTGGAAATGAATGTAATGAATGAATTAATTCAATCTCGAGGTCTCTATCGTACGTGAGCGGTTTACAAATAATGATAACTAGAACATAGCGAAACGGTACATTATTCTCCAAACCCCTTTGGAATCTTATGAAATCCTTAGAGACAGCTGAGGCTTCCTTACATAGCTTGCTGTATCTATTTCCATAAAAATGAAATTTGGCTGTGGAAGTATTTAATTACCAGTGTTTAAGGCGAGCTCTGAGCTCTGCAGTGTGTTTTGCTCGACAAAGCATTCTCTCTTTAATTCCCTTTGATTGTCAGTGTAACAGCATCCCTTGTACACTGACCTTCACCGAGCACGCAGCCTGCCACTTTCTTCCGTGGCTGTTCTCATCATGAGATTAGCTGTTTTCCATATATTTGCACATATCTGGTTCCCTGCTCCAGACATTAACTCATTCACTGCCTATTAATTCGAGCCGTCTGCAATGAAATAGAGATTACTGTATTCCTAATGATGAACTTACACGAAATTGCTGTAACTAATGTTTATCTTGATTCAATAATTCATTTCTAGGAAACTCATTTCATGCATTTCCTATGGATCTGGCCCAAACATTATTGTGATTATGTGTCATAGTTTGAAAAATGATTATGCATAAGGCGGCACAAAGGTACAGACTCCACTGAATTAACTGAAAGGGGTATTGCGAATTTTCAGTTGTTTCCTTCCTGAATGATGTTTTCACTGAACTAACTTGCCCAGAAAGCCAAGAAGCTAGGTGGTCCACAGGGGAGATCTCACTGCCTGTTTATATATTATTCAAATGTGTACACTTGCAATGGCCATGCATTATATATGTGCCTCGTATATAGTTAGTTTTTACTGTGGTTCCATCAAGTCATGGCAATGAGCAGTTTTCTGGAATTAAGAATTTCATAACAGCTGGAGAGTTACAGATGGAAATGTATAAAGCAGCAGCATTCCTATTTATGGTATCTTGCATTGTTACACGTTTCAGCACTGAGTAGATGATATTACCTATCCCTGCAGTAATTCGCAGGAATTGGATATAACACACAACTATAGCCTATGCAGCTATAGGAATGGTTTAAATCAGGAAAAGTGATATTAGTGACATGAGTAACAGATAGTTGTCATTCAGTGACTGGCTGCCAGGAAGACTAGAGAGGGAGGAGAAGAGAACCCTGAAAAATACAGACTTGTGGGCTTGTGACAGAGCTTATATGGCAGAGAGGACAATTCTTCTTAGAAACGGAAAGCAGTAGTCCAGAGCAAAAATGTTTACAGATACGTAAATACACTGCCTTTATTTTGGACACAAGGAAAAGAAATCATTTTTACATTGATAAATTTGAATTAAAAATTCACCCCTTTTGGGAAAATCCCATTCTCTATTCTTACAATAACAAAAATAAAGAAAAATGTAAGAAAGGGAAGCAAAGCCTAAGTAGCCATTACAAGGTAGTAGGATGGATCTAGAAGCAATTCTGGATTTGTTTTAAAAATGTAAATTTAAAGTGAACTTCCAGGCAAACTTCCATAATTAGTAAGTGATTTTGCCCAACTGTCCTATAACATACTTGGACCTTTAAGGTGTTGCCTGGGAATAACTCATTTTTCAACCACAGACGCCCTCAGCCTGTCTCTTCGAGAGAAAGAATCATACTTACAGTACCTGCTTTCCACCTCTCTGGTCCTGCAGGCTGACTCCTGTGTGTCCATCTTCTGGTCCATGGCTTGTTTGCTTTCTTCAGAAGAAAGGGTTGATGGCCCCCATCTACATTTCTTTCACCTTTTGCCGCATTGGCTGTATTGTATTTTATTATGTATTGCTACCTATGTCCTCATTAGGGCTTTGATAATGTGTGATATGCACTAAACGCATCGCCATTAAGTTTTTAATCTTTTTTTATTAAAAGTTACATTTTATTGGCTTTAGAGCACATCAATCCTTTTTTCTGAAGTTTGTTTGCTACCCTTGATCCAGAGGAAGATCCATGCAGACTGCTATTTACTAACCAGGAGTGGCTACATTCAAGCTGGACTGTTTAGGTGAGCTGTGCAAATTTGTTTTGTACAGAACACCTTGTAAACTTGAATTTATGTGACTAAAGCGAATGAATTAACAGGGTTTCCGGCAATAAATAATTATTCCCTGATCCATGCAATCAGCATCTACTAGGGAAAGAATCATACTTACAGTATCCTCTTCCCTCCTCTCCAGTCAAGCACGCTGGTTCCTGTGTGTCCATCTTTCAGTGCATTACTTGTTTGCTTACTCCCTTGCATGAACATGGTCACCTGCTCCACTGCGCAAATGACTGGCTACAGTAGTGACGTGTCTCCTGTGGACCTGTAACTGCTGAAACCAGTGGTTGGCTGCAGTGGAGCAGGTGACCATGTTAATGCCAGGAAGGAAACAAACAAGTAATGCACCAAAAGATGGACACACAGGAACCAGCGTGCTTGACTAGAGAGGGGGAGGAAGAGGGTAGTAGATGCTGATTGCATGGAGCAGTGAAGAATTATTTATTGCCGGAAACCCTTTTAATTCATTCACTTTGGTCACATAGATTCAAGTTTACAAGGTGTTCTGTACAATATAGGTCCTTGCGTCTTTTATTGTGTTAGCCCATTTGCCCATACTGGAAAAATTATTTAATGATGAAATTTAAAAAGTTTACAAACCTGGTATGTTATATAACCCTAGTAGCTCCATTTCATTTTAACCTCTTCAAGACACAGTCAGTTATTATATACCAGGCTATTTCTGCAAATCTGACATGTCACTTTATGTGTTAATAACTTTGGAATTATTATCCAAACAGTTTGGATAAATCACCCCTTTTGTCCATGCTCATGCCAGCTCACCACACATGACTTCCTTCATGAGCTATGAGCTGCTGATGTCAAAAGAAGGAAGTGGTCATAATAATGTAATAATGTGACTCAATTGTGTAGAAACCACCCATAAATGACCATTTTAGAAACTACACCCCTTAAACTACACCCCTTAATATGTCACATTTGAAGAGACTCTGAGATACCTCTACAGTGGAAACCCTCCAAAATTGACCCCTTTTTGGAAACTACACCCCTAGTGAATTTTTCAAGTGGTGTGGTGAGCATTATGACCACCAAGGGTGTTTTCCATAAATGAATATGTAGTGGAATGACCTTAATGACCGGGACATTTTGCACCTTCTGACACGTATCACTCTATGTGGTAATAACTTGGGAACACTTTTACTTATCCATGCCATTCTGAGATTGTTTTCTCATGACACATTGTACTTCATGACAGTCATAAATTTGAGTCACTATATGTCACCTTTATTTATGAAAAAATCCCAACTTTACAAAAAATTTTGAAAAATTCACAATTTTCAAAATTTCAATTTCTCTGCTTTTAAAATTGAAAGTGATACCTCATAAAATATTTATTATTTAACATTTCCCATATGTCTACTTTATGTTTGCAACATTTTGTAAATGTCATTTTATTTTTTTTGGGACATTAGAAGGCTTAGAATTTTAGAGAAAATTTCCAAAACCCACTTTTTAAGGACCAGTTCAGATCTGAAGTCACTTTGTGGGGCTTACATAGTAGAACCCCCCATAAATGATCCCATTTTGGAAACTATACCCCTCAAGTTACTTAACACTGATTTTATAAAGTTTGTTAACCCTTTAGGTATTCCACAAGAATTAAAGGAAAATGGAGATGAAATTTCTAAATTTCACTTTTTTTGGCAGATTTTCCATTTTAGTCCATTTTTTCTTTAACACATCTAAGGTTAATGGTTTTTGGAAGGCAGATTTTGCTGGACTGGTTTTTAGACACCATATCCCATTTGAAGCCCCCCAGATGCACCCTATAGTACAAACAATCAAAAAGTGACCCCATTTTGGAAACTACGGGGTAAGATGACAGTTTTGTTGGTACTATTTTGGGGTACATATGATTTTTAATCGCTCTATATTATTTTTTTTGGGAGGCAAGGTAACCGAAGAATGGATGTTTTGGTACTGTATTTATTTTTTGTTTTTTATAATGTTTATCTGACAGATTAGATCATGTGGTATTTTTATAGAGCAGGTTGTTACGGACGCGATGATATCAAAATATGTCTACTTTCTTTGTTTGTTTGTTTCAGTTTTACATAATAAAGCATTTTTGAGAAAAAATATGTTTTTGTGTCTCCATTTTCTGAACATCATATCTTTTTTTATTTTTCTTCCGATCGTATTGTGTAGGGGCTCATTTTTTGCAGGAAGAGTTGAAATTTTTATTGGTGCCATTTTTGGGTACAGATGATTTTTTGATTATTCATTATTACACTTTTTGGGGTAAGGTGACCCAAAAATTGATAATTTTGGCACAGCTTTTATTTATTCATTTTTACTGTGTTCACCTGAGGGGTTAGGTCATGTGAGATTTTTGTAGAGCAGGTTGTTACGGATGTGGCGATGCCTAACATGTGTACTTGTTTTTATTTATTTAAGGTTTACACAATATCATTTTTGAAACAAAAAAATCATGTTTTAGTGTCTCCATAGTGTGAGAGCTGTAGTTTTTTTTATTTTTTGGGCAATTGTCTCAGGTAGGGGCTATCTTTTTGCGGGATGAGATGACGGTTAGATTGGTACTATTTTGGAGGGCATACGCCTTTTTGATCGCTTGATATTACGCTTTTTGGGATGTAAGGTGACAAAAAATGGCTTTTTTTACATAGTTTTTATTTTATTTTTTTACTGTGTTCATCTGAGGGGTTAGGTCATGTGAGATTCTTGTAGAGCAGGTTGTTATGGACGTGGCGATACCTAACATGTGTACGTTTTTTTATTTATTTAAGGTTACACAAAATCATGTTTTAGTGTCTCCATAGTGTGAGAGCTGTCATTTTTGTATTTTTTGGGCGATTGTCTCAGGTAGGAGCTAATCTTTTGCAGGATGAGATGACGGTTAGATTGGTACTATTTTGTGGGGCATACACCTTTTTGATCTCTTGGTATTATGCTTTTTGTGATGTAAGGTGACAAAAAATTGCTTTTTTGACATAGTTTTTATTTTATTTTTTTACTGTGTTCATCTGAGGGGTTAGGTCATGTGAGATTTTTGTAGAGTAAGTTGTTACGGACGCGGCGATACCTAACATGTCTAGGGTATTTTATTATTTTATTTTATTTATTTTTACTCAATTATAAATGTGCGTATATGGAAAAAAATGATTTTTTTTAGATAGGCCATGACACATAAAATGAACATATGAAAAGGTAAAAAAGCATTACTGCTATGTAGACAAGTAGATAAAGTGGAAGCTCTTGGCGCATATAAATGATCATAAATATGTGGGGCCCATCCACCAACCGTCAAGGTGGCTTCCAATCAGATGGGTCCTATACTAACACTGACCTGCATCCTACACAAACTGGCAGGCCTGTATCAAGGGAACACCATACCTGATCAGAAGCTGCACCAGTGTGAACAGGAGTGCTAAATTCCCAGAGGTGCTGTCCGTTTTTTGTAATTGTGTATATATAGAGGAGGACTGGCTTCCTCTGGGAATTTAGCACTCCTGTTCACACTGGTGCAGCTTCTGATCAGGTATGGTGTTCCCCTGATACAGGCCTGCCGGTTTGTGTAGGATGCAGGTCAGTGTTATTATAGGACCCATCTGATTGGAAGCCACCTTGACGGTTGGTGGATGGGCCCCACATATTTATGATCATTTATATGCGCCAAGAGCTTCCACTTTATCTACTTGTCTATATAGCAGTAATGCTTTTTTACCTTTTCATATGTTCATTTTATGTGTCATGGCCTATCTAGTGCTGCTACCATTTTCTGTTTAGTAGATAGATAGATAGATAGATAGATAGATAGATAGATAGAAAGATTTTGATGGTAGTGCAGAGACTTATTTTTTCGATAATGTGATCTATTTTACCAGATTTCATGTTCATTGATTTGGTTTCATAGCTGAACTGTAAAACTAAAACGGATTACATTTTGTTGAAAGAGCAGAAATATAATGAAGTGACTGACGGTACAAGGAGAAGAGAATCGTGTTCTCCCTGGATGTGAAGATTGATATCCTAAGTCCAGCCGCCTGTTAAATAATGACTAAACATATCAAATATACTCTCTCTGATCTATGAGGATGCACACACAGATATTTAAGGACTCATTCTACATTTTCTGGAAGAAGTAAAGTATCAGGTTTTAGTCATGTATGACACATAGGGTATATTATGTGAAAGGTTGAATAACGTCACTAAAGTCATGATGGAAAAGGTGACCTCTTCTTGGATGCTTGTTCCCATGAGTATCTACAACTCAATAATCACACATAAAAAGTAGCAGGATATAGGCTTATACCCATAGATGCAGTGGCCACAGGCTAACCCCTTAAGCTTCAGGACTTAAACAGCGATTAAATAACATATAATAACCATATATACCATGATTCTGTTAGATGGATACCGTACAGATGTTACCCTATAAGCATATGAATCATGCTACTATAGAAAAATTGCTTCCATATGACAGCGTTAGATGTTATGAGTTACTTTGTAGCACTAAAAGTCCACTGTTGGCACTTGATGAATTATATAATTATGGACAATGAATCATATCATGCAACATCAAGGACTTGTCCAGGGGCAGACTGGAAACTTAAAGTGGCCCTGGAAAAAACACTAAAACTGGACCTGTTTTGTAGTTGGGTCCAAATTGATGGAAGGTAGGGCCATCAATACCATATTGTGGTACATTATACCACCCCAACAGAGCCAAATACCACAGTCCATCACAAAATACTGCCAGCAGCACAAAATACACCCCCAAAAACTTCCACTGGTCGGCTGTGAGGAGGGCTCAGGCACTCCCTGAGCATTGGCCTACCAGGAGATTTCCCTGTGAGGTCTATGGGCAATCCACCCCTGGACTTGCCGTATGTATGATCTGTCTTCATTTAAAGGGGTTTTCCAAGATTTTTTTATCTGATAACCTATCCTCTGGCCACTGGGTGTTATCTCAGCTCACCAAGCACACCAAGCTCACCAGAGGGTAGGTCATTGGTTAAATAAATCTTTGAAAACCCTTTTAATCATACATTTTTTGCCTTCTGAATCACTTTGTCTCTTTGTGACATAATTAGCACAATGTATTATTGGTCACTTTGTTAGGTATTATGATATTGTACGAATCCAGCTTAAATGCCAAAACGTTGCTTCATTGCTGTGAAGTTCTAATTTTTTTAATTCTACATATATTGGGACCCTGTGGCAGAAGGGTACCACACAAAACATGCACCAACATACGCATAGTGGGAATTGGACAGTGCTGTTAGCATTTTTGAGTAATGTCTGTGATGATAATGAGATGACTGATGAAAAGTGATGAGCCTACAGCAGGGCATGGTGGGAGTTGTAGTTTTACAACAGCTGGAGAGCCACAGTTTGGCCATCCCTGCTGTAGAAGATAACTGAGGACACTTGAATGATTGGGCTGCATGGGGTAGATGATGGCCACCGGTTAGCTAGGGAGTTGAGGCTTACCCAAAAAAATACCAATGATTATCAGTGATACCAGTTATTTCAAACAGTTACAATGCATGAAATAGTGAGCACTTTTTAATGCTTATCAGGGTTAAGAACAAACAGTGACCACTTGGTTCCAGGATTTAGAGGGAGAGTCCAGAACTCTGTCCTGGCATGTAACAGGGGTCATTTCCACCTGTTATGTCTTTTCTGATGCTGATCTCAGAAGTAAGGGATAGATACTGTGTATTAAATTGCCTTCACATTTGAGTCTTGCTTATAAGTTCCTGTTAGGAACTGAAGATAATATGAACAATTTTGTGCTGGCGTCCTTACTGTGTTGGCAACACTATTTTACCCATATGAGCACAAAAGTGGATATTGGCTGCAAGTTCAGCACAGAAAACCCAACAATGTGATTGGGATGACTGGTAGGATGGCTCACATAAACCTCCTTACAACAGAGGTAACCCAAAGTACAAATGAGATCATGATAATGCATGCACTATGAAGATAGACGCTTACAAAAAGCGGGAAATTTTCCTAACATTGCATCCTTGTAACTTTGTGTCATTTTTGGCAAATAAAACAAGGAAATATGATATTTTAACCAACAGCTTAAGCTCTCTGAAACAATGAGGTTAAGAGAAGCATTAATTAGTATTTGCTAGCAGGTCATAACCCATTAATCTCAATACTTATTAATGTGAGCTCCTTCCTAAAGCTTCTTTTTGTTCAGTTGCCAGACAGTGTTTCCTTTCAATATCTGGTCTTCTACTCTGCAGAAAGGTGAAACAAGTCATGCTGGGGACAGTCGATCTATTGTTCGGATAAGCTGCATAGAAGCATAACTCCCCTCGTATGAGTTTCAGTTGGAGAGCTTGATATTGGCAACCAACTGGTGCCCGCTTATGGGTATGGGCTGTCATTGGTGTTTTGGAATGAATGCCCACCTATAAGGATCGGTTTAATGTGCATGAAGACTTTCATCAATAATTGTCAGCAAGTTGTTGGCATCAAGTTCAATAGGTTCCACATAGAAGCAATTCAGGTATTAGCTTAAAATTGTAGGGTTGGAGTAGTAACTCCTTCAGCTAGTATACAATTAGCAGATCTGGAAACCTGACATGTGCTGGTGGATGGCATAAATAATAGTTCTCCTTTTGCTGATAAATAATATGCTTGAATGACAGTATTACAATGTTGTTTGTCCTCCTTAGTTTTACAACTGATTTCAGTAGATGAGCACATTAAGCAATTACGTTTCTATGGACATTTAAGAAAAGGTGTAATAACAATAAGATGAAGTTTGAATGACTATAATAAAGCAGGTTGTGGAGCCGCAGTAAATTAGGGAACATAGAGGAACAGAAGAAGGTCACAGAAAGGACATGCATTTATGGAGATTATATAACAACGAAAATATCTAAAAAGCTGCTTTGTAGCAACATCGGGATGAAAGTTACTTTTATTTGGCCTTTATGTCTTACTTGATTCATGATGGTGACATAAAGAACAAGATACTGCACACAGAAAACAAAAAATTGGGAATAAATTATCCTATTTAGAGACAGAACTCTTTATATTAGGGCATCGATAACATATAACAGCTCCTTCTTTGTGGCCACTCCAAAGCTGACCACCAGATGAGCGAATGTCTTGAAATTAATTCTGGGGCTTAATCTTACAAATTGATCTGCAGACTTGATTCAAGTATGAATAATTATGGCCCAAGTCGAAAGTGCTCAGATTGCCCTGAAAAGTTGTGTACTGTATGACACTCTGTGGTCTCCTAGGACTGTGTCCAGCGCCTTTCAAGAACTTTAACATCAATATAGCATTTGTTATGTCAGAGTGACAGTGACATATGGCTATGGGTTAATGGATGGTAGCCAGTGGTACCAAATAGCTTAATAACTCAACGCTCTGTCTGATTTTATTTTAAAATTAAAATATGGTCCACAAATTATCCTTTTTTGGTGGCAGATGCCTTTTCCTTTGTCTTCGGAGCCGTAAAATGATGGCTGCCATTTTGAGAGATTTTTCCAAATTGACTTGCAAAAGGCTCAGATTTGGCCGGAATTAAAATTTTTGGGAAAATTCAAGACAAATTCAATTCACTTAGAACCGATTCATTAATTTCTACTGGCCTTACACATTAGTTGTATATTGGTTGAACTTTATGATTTAACTGGATGGGCCAACTATCTAATGTGTATGAGGGCTTCTTGATTCTCTCCCATTTGGGAAGATAAGGATCAGGCTGCTAAATGTCAACATGTTCTATGCATTTATCTTTGAGGAGATAAGCCTTGACCAGAGGAATCTGACAGCAGCCCTGTCACCATTCACAAAACGACCTTGCTTAGTTGAACTGAGCAGGTACAGTATGTGTACTAGAGTGATGGGATTAGGAGAGAGAGTTGTCAGCCAAATAAGCATTCGGCCAACAGGTATGTCTTGTACATAGCCAGCCTAACTCCTTACAGGGGTATTCCCATCTTTTAATGTTGTTATATATTAACCCCTTCACCCCCAGCGCCGTACATGTACGGCGCTGGGGCGATGCGGGCACATGGCGCCCGCTCGCGGGTGCGGCGGGCGTCATGGCCGGCAAGTCTCTGCTGTTTCTAACAGCAGAGACTTGCCGCTACCTACTCCATCGGCGGCGTCTTCCGGGTTGACTAGATGCCGTGATCACACGTGATCACGGCATCTAGTTGCGTCTAAACCCGGAAGCGTTCGCTTCCGGGTGGTGTACAGACACCCCGTGTGGCCAATCGGGGTGTCTGTACACCATATGAAAACTGTAATCCTCGCTGGTGAGGATTACAGTTTTCAAACTGCAATTCTTATTCTGGCCACTAGATGGCAGGCCAGGATAAGAAATGAGCAATTCATGACTTTCTGAGTCTATAAAACCCAGAATTGCTCATAAAGAAAAAAAAAAAAAAAGCCACAATATATAAGCCCATATTTGAGCTTTCTAATAGTACAAAAAAAATTAAAAAAAATGTTAAAAAATATATAAAAAATAAAAAAGATGTAAAAGTTCAAATCACCCCCTTTCCGTATAAGTAAAAAATAAATACCTAAATAACAATAATATAGACATCATGGGTATCACCGTGACCGAAAACGCCCGTACTTTTAAAATATAAAAAAAAAATTCCAATACGGCGAATTGTGTGGCGGAAAAAAGCGTCCAAATGGCGATTTGCCGTTTTTTGTCGCTTTTTTTTTCTAAAAAAAATTAAATAAAAAGTGATCAAAAAGTCATACACACCCCAGAATGGTATCAATAAAAACTTCAGATCGTCCCGCAAAAAATGAGTCCCCATACAGCTCTGTACACATAAATACCAAAAAGTTATAGGGGTCAAGATTTGACAAGGAAAAAAAAAAAAAAAAAAAGGGCAACTTTCTAATTAGTTTATCACTATGAAAACGCAGGAAAAACTATACATATTAGGTATTGCCGGATTCGTACTGACCAGTAGAATGAAAGTAATGGATCAGTTTTAATGCACATCGAACGCTGTAAATAAGAAACCCGTAGAACTGTAGCGGAATAGCGTTTTCTTTGCAATTTCACCCGGTTTGGAATTTTTTTCCCGCTTCCCACTACACCGTATG
This sequence comes from Rhinella marina, assembly GCA_900303285.1. Classification (NCBI taxonomy): domain Eukaryota; kingdom Metazoa; phylum Chordata; class Amphibia; order Anura; family Bufonidae; genus Rhinella; species Rhinella marina. Next base: position 42,731 of record ONZH01028928.1, read on the forward strand.
CAATATTAAATGGTGGCGTTGGAAAGTACAACTTGTCCCGCAAAAAACAAGCCCTCATACAGCTATGTGAACAAAAAAATAAAAGAGTTATGGCTGTTTGAAGGCAGGGAGCGCAAAACGAAAATGCAGAACCGAAAAAAGCTCCGGGGGTGAAGGGGTTAATGAGATATGTCATATTATGATTATGATCAGTCCAATACTTGGGGGTCACATAAATAGGGCAGTGTTACAAGTTCATTCTTGCACAAAGGGTGCCCAGGGACATCACTGTAGAGGGAAAATCAGGCTGAATATGGGTCAGCTCCTGGCAGTTGGACTCCCGCCAATAGGTATATGATGGCATATCTTAGCAGTACGTGGGAAAGATTATTTCATTGTGGAACTGAAATACTGAGTGGGCTCTTTGAATTAGAGGATATATGACAGAAATCACCTAACTGCATCATCCATCATAACACCTTTTTGAAATAATTTTTTTCTAAAATATTACAGAATGCTATTACTGCCAAATATCTTGAACTAATTCAAAAGTAGAACAAGACAGCTGATAGAATATGGGCACTATCATCACATATCTTCTTTGTAAAAGTCTAAATGAAATGTAAATCCCCGTACGAGAGAGATGTGCTTCTGCTTTTTAAAATAATGGCCCACAGTTATCAGTTTGAACCTTTTTCATGGCACATATTACTTCAACTTGTGCCTACTTTGTCACATACACTAGCCATGGACACATACACTAGCCATGCACACCATAAATTAGAACCAGTTGCACAGGGGTAGGGTTTAAAGTTTTAACAACAGTTTCCCTACTCAGTAGGGAATGGTAGATGTGATGACAAAGATACAACACATATGTTACATGCATAAAAACACATACAGTACACTTTACAATATCTCACAAAAGTGAGTACACCATCACATTTTTGTAAATATTTTATTATATCTTTTCATAGGACAACACTGAAGATATGACACTTTGATACAATGTAAAGGAGTTAGTGTTCAGCTTGTATAACAGTGTAAATTAAGTGTGTCCTCAAAATAACTCAACACACAGTCATTAATGCCTAAACAAAAGTGAGTACACCCCTAAGTGAAAATGACCAAATCGTGCCCAATTAGTCATTTTCCCTCCCCGGTGTCATGTGACTCGTTATTGTTATAAGGTCTCAGGTGTGAATGGGAAGCAGGTGTGTTAAATTTGGTGTTATCGCTCTCACACTCTCATACTGGTCACTGGAAGTTCAACATGGCACCTCATGGCAAAGAACTCTCTGAGGATCTGAAAAGATTTGCCAACACCCTAAAACAGATCTGCAGAAAGGTGAGCAAGACCATACAGCGGTTTAACAAGTTCTAATCAGAACAGGCCTCACCATGGTTGACCATAGAAGTTCTGCAAGCATTGCGGCAGAGGTTAAAGGATGGATCGAATTGGTCGGCATGGCTGTCGTCCTAGAAGGAACCCTCTTCTAAAGATGATGCACAAGAAAGCCCACAAACAGTTTGCTGAAGACAAGCATACTTAGGACATGGATTACTGGAACCATGTCCTGTGGTCTGATGAGACCAAGATAAACTCATTTGGTTCAGATAGTGTCAAGCATGTGTGGCGGCAACCTGGTGAAGAGTACAAAGACAAGTATGTTTTGCCTACAGTCAAGCATGGTGGTGGGAGTGTCATGGTTTGGGGCTGCATGAGTGCTGCCAGCTCTGGTGAGCTACAGTTCATTGAGGGAACCATGAATGCTAACATGTACTGTAACATACTGAAGCAGAGCATGATCCCCCTCCCTTCAGAAACTGGGCCGCAAGGAAGTATTCCAACATGATAATGACCCCAAACACACCTCCAAGATGACACCTCCAATGCCTTGCTAAAGAAACTGAGGGTAAAGGTACTGGACTGGCCAAGCATGTCTCCAGACCTACACACTATTGAGCATCTGTGGGGCATCCTCAAATGGAAGGTGGAGAAGCGCAAAGTCTCTAACATTTTGCATGGACATAATTATTCAGACCCTTTGCTATGACACTTGCCATATTCCAAGAAGATAGACATTTTACCAACTGATTTGTTGCAATGGTAGCATCTTATTACAATGAATGAAATTCTCAAATTCAGTGATCTCTTCAGAACAACCTTTTCTTTCACAAATGTTCGTAAACGCAGACTGCATGGCTAGAGGCAATTGAACTTAATTAAATGCCTGAAGGCAATATATATATATATATATATATATATATATATATATATATACAGTAAAGATCAAAAGTTTGGACACACCTTCTCATTCAAAGAGTTTTCTGTATTTTCTTGACTATGAAAATTGTAGATTCACACTGAAGGCATCAAAACTATGAATAGCACATGTGGAGTTATATACTTAACAAAAAAGTGTGAAACAACTGAAAATATGTCTTATATTCTAGGTTCTTCAAAGTAGCCACCTTTTTCTTTGATTACTGCTTTGCACACTCTTGGCATTCTCTTGATGAGCTTCAAGAGGTAGTCATCTGAAATGGTATTCCAACAGTCTTGAAGAAGTTCCCAGAGATGCTTAGCACTTGTTGGCCCTTTTACCTTCACTCTGCGGTCCAGCTCACCCCAAACCATCTCGATTGGGTTCAGTTCTGGTGACTGTGGAGGCTAGGTCATCTGGCGTAGCACCCCATCACTCTCCTTCTTGGTCAAATAGCCCTTACACAGCCTGGAGGTGTGTTTGGGGTCATTGTCCTGTTGATAAATAAATGATGGTCCAACTAAACGCAAACCGGATGGAATAGCATGCCGCTGCAAGATGCTGTAGTAGCCATGCTGGTTCAGTATGCCTTCAATTTTGAATAAATCCCCAACAGTGTCACCAGCAAAGCACCCCCATACCATCACACCTCCTCCTCCATGCTTCACTCATGTAGAGTCCATCCGTTCACCTTTTCTGCGTCGCACAAAGACAAGGTGGTTGGAACCAAAGATCTCAAATTTGGACTCATCAGACCAAAGCACAGATTTCCACTGGTCTAATGTCCATTCCTTGTGTTCTTTAGCCCAAACAAGTCTCTTCTGCTTGTTGCCTGTCCTTAGCAGTGGTTTCCTAGCAGCTATTTTACCATGAAGGCCTGCTGCACACAGTCTCCTCTTAACAGTTGTTGTAGAGATGTGTCTGCTGCTAGAACTCTATGTGGCATTGACCTAGTCTCTAATCTGAGCTGCTGTTAACCTGCGATATCTGAGGCTGGTGACTTAGATGAACTTATTCTCTGCAGCAGAGGTGACTCTTGGTCTTCCTTTCCTGGGGCGGTCCTCATGTGAGCCAGTTTCTTTGTAGTGTTTGATGGTTTTTGCGACTGCACTTGGGGACACTTTCAAAGTTTTGCCAATTTTTTGGACTAACTGACCTTCATTTCTTAAAGTAATGATGGCCACTCATTTTTCTTTACTTAGCTGCTTTTTTCTTGCCATAATACAAATTCGAACAGTCTATTCAGTAGGACTATCAGCTGTGTATCCACCTGACTTCTGCCCAACACAACTCATGGTCCCAACCCATTTATAAAGCACATTCCACATGTGTTAATTCATAGTTTTGATGCCTTCAGTGTGAATCTACAATTTTCATAGTCATGAAAATACAGAAAACTCTTTGAATGAGAATGTGTGTCCAAACTTTTGGTCTGTACTGTATATAATATATAAAGCTTAGTGTATGTATGTGTGTATGTATGTCCGCTAAAGGAATCCGCACCGTCACAGCTACAATCACAGAATTTGGCACACAGGTACATCAGGTGTCCGGGAAAGTTTTAGAACAGGTCTCAGCTCTCCAGGACGTACCATTCCTGAGATATTCCCAAAAAATGCATTAGCCAGTAGAAGGCTGCTCACATTACCCTTATCAGCCAATAGAAGCTCACAGGCAGTTAGTCTCCACACACACCAGGTTTCCATAACAACCCAACCAGTTCACTGCTGTAGGTCTGCTTTATAGGGGCAGAGCACTGTGGATGACACTGTTAAAGGAGTATTCCGGTTACCATAAATATAATTTATGCTTTAGACTAATTAATCATCAATCATTACCTAATATAATGTAAATTTCACATATTTACCGATCAGTAGTAATAAAAGATGTTTTCTTCCACTGCTACCCACTGTGTTTTTGCCTAAATTGCTATGGCATCGACCTGTAATTCAGGCCACCCTCAAAAGAAGGACTTAAAAGCCTCAACCCCAGGTCCCACTAAGTCACGCCCCTGAGCTGTTCAAAAGGACATCCCTGTGTCCATCCAGGCCCTGCGCATAACAGAGGACAGGGAGTCTGAAAGCCAGACTGTCCAGCCTCCCCCCAACGTGAAGCCGTGCCGCGGTACTCATGAAGCCACACCCCTAAACACTAGGCCACTCCCCCTGGTTCAGTGAAGACACGGAGGAGAAGCTGTCTGAGCATGAGCTACTGAAAGGGTGGACATCCCTGTGTCTATCCAGGCCCTGCACCGGACGGTGGACAGGGAGTCTGAAAGCCAGACTGCCCAGCCTAAAACTGGACCTCTGGCCATCCTAGGGGCAGGCTGATGTTAGGGTGGCCAGATGTCTGGCTTTAGGCTGGACAGTCCAGTTTTCTGACTCCCTGTTCCCCATACGGCGCAGTGCCTGGATGGACACAGGGATGTCCACCCTTTCAGTAGCTCACGCTCAGACAGCTTCTCCTCTGTGTCTTCTCAGAGCCAGGGGACGTGGCCTCATGTTTAGTGGTGTGGCTTCATGGGGACCGGGGGTGCTGCTTCACGTTTGGGAGAATGGCCAGTGAGGTCAGTGGCCACCCTAGCTGCTGTGGAGGTCACAGTTAAAGGGGAGGGCGCTGTGGATGTTTCTGTTAAGGGGCGGGCACTGTAGAGGTCACTCTCGATGTCTTTTAATGACACACACACAAACATTAAATGAAATAGATTAAATATATACAGGCGAAGTCGGGTCCTTCAGCTAGTATGTACACATATATATATATATATATATATACACCCATGATTTGGCAAAGGAGAGGCTGATATAGCTGTCAGCCACTAATTGGTTGAATAGTCAGGTGACATCGAATGCGGGAGTGAGTGGGACTTCCCTCCAACACAGCTATTAGAGTCAGAATGTGGGACAGCAGTATCTGAAAGAGCAGGGGGGTCAAAAGGGTTGTATACCAATGTCAGTGATTGACAGCAGAACGGGATTCAGACAACCAGGAGTTGTGATCTGGTTGTGATTTTAACAAGCAGATAGAGAGAAACAGACTGAACCAGCTGAATCCCACTCCTGCATTCATGTCATACAAATCAATTGGAAAAAGTGGAGTGAAAAGTGGAGCAGGATTTATGAATTGCACATATTTTTGGTGCAACCTCACTCCAGCAGGTAGGTGGTGTAAAACTGAAGAAACATCCTTAGACAAATTTATGAATATCAATCAACATTTTGATAAAGTTGCTGCAAATAATAGAAATACTGCCTCCAGCAAAACTGTCCACGCCACATATAATAAATTCGTCCCAATGTGAAAATGTCCTCACCTATTGATGTGCCTTCTATCTAATATATAAAGCTGAGTGTATGTGTGTGCACCGCTGCAGCTACAATCACAAAATTTGGCACACATGTACATCAGGTGTCCGGGAAGGTTTTAGAACAGTTTTCAGCTCTCCAGGACGTACCGTTCCTGAGATATTCCCAAAACATGCATTAGCCAATAGGAGCCTGGTCACATGACTCTTATCAGCCAATAGAAGCTCACAGGCAGCCTCCACACACAACAGGCTTCCATAACAACCTAGCCAGTTCACTGCTGTAGGTCTGCTTTAAAGAGGCTTTGGATGAGACTGTTAAAGAGGTATTCCGGTTACCATAAATATAACTTATGTTTTACATTAATTCATCATCAATCATTACCTCATATTATGTAAATTTCACATATTTACTGTTCAGTAGTAATAAGAGATGTATTCTTCTACTGCTACCCACTCTGTTTACTCCTAAATTACTAAGGCATCAACCTGTGATTCAAAAGAAGGATTTAAAAGCCCTACCTCCAGGTCCAACTAAGTCACGCCCCTGACCCGGTCAGGCCACGCCCCCTCTCACTCTGCAGCTGACAGGGATTGCAAAAATAAAGGTTAAAATCACCTTCTGTCGCTGCAGGGGTGGGGGGAGGGTGACTTTCTCCCTGCAGCTCCGTTCAGTAGTAATAAAACATGTTTTCTTTCCTCTTTCCTCCGAAATTACTATGGCATCGGCCTGTAATTCAGGCGAAGGACTTAAAAGCCCCACCCCCAGGTCCCACTAAGCCACGCCCCTGACTCAGTCAGGCCACGCCCCTTCCACTCAGCATCTGACCGGGATTGAAAAAATGAAGGTAAAAATCAAACTTCTGTCAGCTGCAGGGTGGGGAGGGAGTGTGACTTTCTACCCTGCAGCTCATGCTCAGACAGCACAGTGCTGCTGTCTGAGAGTGAGCTGTTCAAAAGGACATCCGTGTGTCCATCCAGGCCCTGCGCATGACAGAGGACAGGGAGTCTGAAAGCCAGAATGTCCAGCCTTCCCCCAATGTGAAGCCGTGCCACCGGTCCCCATGAAGCCACATCCCTAAACAAGAGGCCACGCCCCCTGTGTCCATCCAGGCCCTGCGCATGATAGAGGACAGGTATTCTGGAAAGCCAGAATGTCCAGCCTTCCCCTAACGTGAATCCGTGCCACCGATCCCCATGAAGCCACACCCCTAAACAAGAGGCCACACCCCCTGTGTCCATCCAGGCCTGCGCATGACAGAGGACAGGGAGTCTGAAAGCCAGAATTTCCAGCCTTCCCCCAATGTGAAGCCGTGCCACCGGTCCCCATGAAGCCACACCCCTAAACAAGAGGCCACGCCCCCTGTGTCCATCCAGGCCCTGTGCATGACAGAGGACAGGGAGTCTGAAAGCCAGAATGTCCAGCCTTCCCCTAACGTGAAGCCTTGCCACCGGTCCCCATGAAGCCACACCCCTAAACACGAGGCCACGCCCCCTGGTTCCATGAAGACACGGAGGAGAAGCTGTCTGAGCGTGAGCTACTGAAAGGGTGGACATCCCTGTGTCTGTCCAGGCACTGCGCCGGACAGTGGACAGGGAGTCTGAAAGCCAGACTGTCCAGCCTAAAACTGGACCTCTGGCCACCCTAGGAGCAGGCTGATGTTAGGGTGGCCAGTTGTCAGGCTTTAGGCTGGACAGTCCGGTTTTCTGGCTCCCTGTCCTCAGTCCAGCACAGTGCCTGGATGGACGTAGGGATGTCCACCCTTTCAGTAGCTCACACTCAGGCAGCTTCTCCTCTGTGTCTTCACGGAGCCAGGGGGCGTGGCCTCATGTTTAGTGGTGTGTCTTCATGGTAACCAAGGGCACTGTTTCACGTTTGGGGGAATGGCCGGTGAGGTCTGGCTTTCTGGGGTGAAGACAGTGGCCACTCTAGCTGCTGTGGAGGTCACAGTTATAAGGGCGGGCTGCTGTAGAGGTTACTCTTGATATTTTTTTTACGTCACACGCACAAACATTAAATGAAATAGATCAAATATACCCGGGCGAAGCCGGGTCCTTCAGCTAGTATGCCTATATATAAAATGCAAAATGTTGATTAAAGTTTAAGTTATGGTTTTAAGACATCTTAGGAGGAATGTAATGGCATATATATATCCTTGCCTAGGTAATACAATTATTTTGTTTTTATACATCTGTTGAGCCCAATTAATATATTTTTTCACAGTAAATGTTTTTCCCCAGAGACCCGCTCACTAAACCAGCAGCACAAATCTTCTCCCTCAGTACAATATATTGAAAACTGAGAGTATCTGTAGAATATAAAAAAAAATTTGACAAATCCAAACATACTGATTTCTTAATTTCAGCTGTGAAGCTTAGAAATGAATTTTAATAATATTTAGTGAGTATAAAAAAATTGCATTCCTTAAACAAATTTTCCCACCTAATATATAGATGTTATGTCCATAGGACTTGTCATCATTTTCTAATCAGTGGGGGTTTGATTATTCATAACACTTTATATGAGTTTGTCATAGGTACAAGCCTTATATCCCTCAAATAGAAATATGTAGATAGTGGCAATTGCTTGATAGTCTTAAGCAGAAAGAATGGGGCTGCTTGAAGTAATGGTCCCAGTTACAACACTAATAAGCTTATAAATGCAGCTGAAAGCAATATCTACAGACAAACTGTTCATTAGGAGCTTCATGGTCAAACAGATAGATACGCCTGTGGTCAGTATGTGCCAAATGTTGAAACTAGTGACAGATAGCATGCTCCATAATTTGTGTGGTGTATGCCGTGTGTAAGGTACTCATTCTCCTGCTGAGGGTGAATGTGAAACAGGCCTGCTGAAGCTAAGAGCCTGTCCAGAGAGACAGGCGGCATGTAGAAGCAGAGTACTTGGGTGGGGAGTCTAAGCGCCAGTTCCCAGCAGCCAAGGTGACCAGACAGACAGAGAGCCACATATGCATGGTGATTGAGCAGAAGACTAGGTACAATGGGCCACAGATGAGAATAGTGACCAAAGTGTAAGGTGAGAACCAGGTCCTCTGATAGGAGAGGCAGTAGAAAAAGGGTCAGTGCTGCTAGGCCAAAGAGATGCAAAGGTCCTGGTTTCTGTTTCAGCCCCTTAAAGCACTGGAGCAGTGGGACAAACATGTCCGAAGTACCAAGTGTAATGTGCCTATCAAAAGGCTTGTAACTGCTCCGTGTATGTGTCCAAACTGAGATATTTGCCAGATTATCATGTCCTCCTGTGGAGTGCCAACATGTATATATGTGTACAGTTACATTTTATGTTGATGCAAAGAAATTTACTGTATGTACCTCCCTCTGTCTTATTTCAGCACCATCAAAAGAACCCACAGAGTCTGCCCCTCCTACCCACTCGCACACTGTACATATACATTTGAGATCTTACCCAGATTACAATTAGGAACAATCCTACCTATTATGAACAAATCACCCTTTATTTCATCTAAAAAATCATCCTGATGAAGAACAATGATATAGAAGAGCCTTTTACTATAGTTTTTTAACACTCCCTTCTTGGCTGGTGCCTGGCATTGAATGGGTGCATGTGCTATTTTCCTCTTCCCTGAATGCAGATATATAGTTATTACTTATTTGGTCTTGTTTCTTTATTATATTCAAGGGAGATATAATAAATGGGATTTTCAGCTTTGTGGCAATGCTTGTATAAAGTTGTGCCTTCATAAAGATAAAGAGTAGAAAAGAGTCAAATACCTGGGGAAGCTTCTGAAATCCTGATAGTTTGCAGAGTGGAAGATTCTGTTTATTTCTATTCACATTAACTGTAGGCGGGCAGGTATTGATCTGTAGCCTGCAGGATGAGACGAACATGCAGAATGCATAGTCCTGTCAACTCTAATTAATGTGCATTAGTCTGACAGCCAGTTGGCTGAGAAAACAGCCCTTCACGGATCTGCTGAGAACTGGTCTCTGCAGATATGAACTGAGAATATATCCTGGTATTTGCATTATTTGCCTACCAGTTCAAGTGATTCTTTTTAATTAACACTGGTTACGTAGTAATCAAATGCAAAATCAAACTAATTTTTCACAACCTTCGTTACTTCCACCTTTTCACCCTTTTCAACGTTTTATTTCTCCTATGTACATTTAAAGGTGAAGGAAATTTGCAAAAAGTATTGATAAAAAAATTACCATATTGTATCTACAGCTTCTATGCAGATCAGTATGTCTCTATGGTTACAGAATATAAACCTGGTACAGTTTAACCCCTTAAGATCCAAGCCATTTTTGGCCTTAAGGATGCAGCCACTAGAGATGAGCAAATCATTCAAAATTTTATATGCCGAACATTCGTCGTATGTGTATTCTACGAATCTATTTGACAAATCTGCGTACAATACATTAGTATGTGGCGTTTTGTGAATACTCGTGCACTTATAACGAACGTTCAGTTTTAAAAGGTACGCAACTTCTTTGAAACAAATTGCATACAAAAATGACGGGCTTTGCTGGAGAGGAATGGTGGAGCAGGAGGAACGATCTGAGTCTGACCTCTGGCTACATATGGATACTGTATCAGCAGATGACAGCAGATCATCCAGTTGAGACTGAGATGAGCATGCCATCCACTCCACTACCTCATCCACTTTCTCCTCCACTACAATTTTGCACCTTGGTGGGTTAGCTCGGTGGAACACCGGCCAAGTATTGCGAATACTACAAGTAGAAGCTCCAGCTACAGGTCATTTGGCAGTGCTACCCTGTGCCACCTTCTCCTTTTTTTTAGAGCTCGAGGTCTGGAGCTGGAACTGGACCCCTTTTGCTTATCCATTCCAGACATTTTTCACTTGACTCTGTGGCCCTGCAGCTGGTCTTTGTCCCTGTCTCTCTCCCTGTCTCCCTATCTCTCTCTCCCTGCCTGATTAATTACTAGCCCTGCACTTGCCCTGCAGTATCCCTGAGGTATTAATAGGCTAATATGGATTCCCTGAACAATTACACCCCAATTTCAACAACACAGGTCTCAGTCTTTAGGAACTTCACACACAGTGCTTCTGCTCGTCTCAGCAGTCGCAGAAGTGATGCGTCGCTGGCTTACTGAGCCTGAGCCAATCAGAGCAAGCCCTGCCCACTAGGTCAGGTGACCGCTTTCTTCCTGGGCTTTTGCGCACGAGTAACGAACTAACAGTAAAAGTTCGCTAAGTAACTGAATTTGTACGCAACAGCGTATAGAGTAACTTATACGTAGCATTAGCATACAATTTATCGGACAAGTACGTAGCGAATGCGTAGAAAGCCTTAGGAACATTTTTTAATCTTAACGGAGCGAATCTCCAAATATTTGGACTAAACAGCTGAAAATTTCCAATATTCGATACAAATCAACGAATCGCCAAATAGATTCGCTCATCTCTAGTAGCCACTAATTTTTAAATCTGATATGTGCCACTTTGTGTGGTGAAATCTTTGGCATACGTTTAGTTGTACTTAACCCCTTAGTGACCACCTTTTAACAGCGGTCACTAAGGGGTCTTAGACTGGGCATTTTCACCCGTGGATCGGGGGCCCGGCTCGCGTGTGACGCATGTAAAATAGTGACCAAGGGAGCAGACTCCCTTTGTCTCCCACTGGCACTGTGTGTAAAGGCTGGCTGGGGTCTGATATAGGCCCCAAGTCAGCCTTGAGTACTTTCCAGCAGGCTGTGTCCTACAGTGAACACCGTAAAAAAAAAATGACAGAATTGCTAATTTATTCTTAGTTGCCACCGAAAAAACTTAACAAGAAGTGATCAAAAAGCATAATTTACTCCAAAATAATGCCAATGAAAACTACAAGTCTTGCAAAAATCAAGCCCTCACACAACTCCATAGAAAGAAAAATAAAAAAGTTATGGATCTTGGGAAGAGGCCATGCAAAAAGATTTTCTTTTTTTTTGCAAAAAAAGGAGGTTTTATTGAACAAAAGTAGTAAAACCTAAAAAACGACATATTTTAAATATATTTATATTTGGTATCAATGTAATCGTACTGACTTAGAGAATAAAGATATTATGTTTAGGGATAGCCATATTCTTTTGCATTCCGTCTTAGGAATGCTATTATTTCCCAAACACCGAACCCAAACTTGGACTTCAGTGAAAAAGTCCGGGTTTGGGTCCGGGTACCCGAACTCGCAAAACCCATAAAACTGTGAAGGAATTGCATATTTTTTCCAATTCCACCCCATTTGGAATTTTTTTCCTGCTTCTCACTACATTCTATACCATATCAAATTAGAAAGTACAAAAAGCAAGCCCTCATATGGATATGTGAATGGTAAAATAAAAAAAGTGATGGCTCCAGGAAGACAGGGGGGAAGAAAAATGAAAATGAAAAAACCTCCAGTATCCTAAGGGTTAAAGTTTACAGAGGCATTGAGGTGCCAAAACATACACAAAAAAACAAAAAAAACTCCATTTTGGAAACTACACACCTCAAGAAATTAATCTAGGGATATAGACAGCATTTTAAACTTTTAAACCCACAGGTGTTTGATAGAATTTATTAGAATTTTCTAATAATATATAGTTTTATCTCAACATTTTTCAATGTCACAATGTTTAATGGGAGAAAGAGAAACACACAAAGTGATAATTTCTTCTGAGTATGACTATGCCCCCTATGTGTTCATAAAAAGCTATTTGGGCATACAGTAGTGCTCAGAAGGGAGGGAGCACCTGAATGATCTTTCCGTTACCATTGTTCCTATCTCCAGTTGGTGAGGAGACAGCCAGGATTCAAGTGGTTGATGAAGCAGAGCGTTTTCTCCTCGGTGTGACTCCGTTCACCCAGGCTGACCAGGTGCAGAACCAAGTGACAAAGCTGAGCTTTGCCTAGGTGGTATGTGGGAGGACCACTCTGAACTGTGCCTACAGTGAAGGCTGAGGACAAGGTGGAGGATGAAGAGGCAGAGGAGCACATTGGTGCAGAAATTTCACGATTACAACGTGGAAGAGGCATGGCCATCACCTGGCCAAGTTGCTGATGTGACTGGGCTGGAACTACATTTACCCAGTGGGCTGTAAAGGACATATATTTACAGACTGTAGCTCCACAAGTCAGCATTGGCTTGAACTGCATGAACATTGGCATGAACTGTATGCCACTGTGAGCAAAATAATCAAGAAGTTCACAACCCATTTCACTGTAGCTAATCTCCCTGGACATCGACAGAGGAGAAAAATTGATGAAAGGTTGCAATGGGAGTCTGGATGGTGGATAAGCAGCCCCAATCAAGTTCCAAAGAAATTCAAGCTGTCCTGCAGGCTCAGGGTGCATCAGTGTCAGCACGTTTGAACTATGAAACACTATGGCAGGAGACCCAGGAGGACCCCACTGCGGATACATAAAAAAGCTAGACTGCTGTTTGCCAAAATGTACATTGGTAAGGCAAAATGCTTCTAGGAAAATGTCTTGTGGACAGATAAGACCAATATAGAGCTTTTTGGTAAAGCACATCATTCTACTGTTTACTGAAAACAGAAAGATTCCTACGTACAAAGAAAAGAACACAGTATCTAGAGTCAAATATCGTGGAGGTTCAAAAATGTTTGGGGGTTCTTTTGTTGCCTCTGGCACTCAGTGCCGAGACTGTGTGCAAGGCATCATGAAATCTGAAGATTACCATAGGATTTTGTTTGCAATGTAGGGCCCAGTGACAGAAAGCTGGACAATAATCCAAAACATACTTCAATAAGAACCCAGAAATGGAAGGGAACAAAGCACTGGAGAGTTGGGAAGTGGCCAACATTGAGTCTGGATCTGAATTCTATTGAATACTTATGGAGAGATCTTAAAATTGCTGTTGGGAGAAGACACCCTTCAAATACGAGACAACTTGAGCAGTTTGCAAAAGAAGAGTGGTCCAAAATACTAGTTGAGAGGTGTGAGAAGCTTGTTGATGGTTATAAGAAGCTATTTATTTTAGTTATTTCTTCCAAAGAGTGTGCAACCAAATATTAAGTTGAGGGTGCCAGTTAATTTGTCTGGCCCATTTTTAAAGCTTTGCCTGAAATTATATCCTTTTTGGCTCTTTTTCTCTGTTTTTTTTGTGTTGTTCCAATACACACAAAGGAAATAAACATGTGTATAATAAAACATGTCTAATTTCAATAATTTTCTGGGAGAAATACTTAATTTTCTGGAAACATTTCAGGGGTGCCAACACTTATGGCCATGACTTATAGATTATTAGAAATTTCAAAGCAACATTTACAAAGTGGAGAAAGAGCTACAAACGTAGTACTCACTTCACATTGATGTCATGCTGCCATTATTAATGGAAGTCATGACGCTGTGTCATATTCATCATATGGTGAATTCAAAGGGTGACTCGTGAATTTTATTGACTTTCATATGCTACATTCCATTGTTTTGAGGGCAATACTAGTACTGTATGCTGTGTGATTATTGCTGTCAAATTTACAAAATCCCTAATAGAAACCCCAAAAGAGGCTCCTAAAGCCACTGTGAACAGAGCCTTGTTTTCCATTTTCCATTGACACTCCAATACACTGTCTGGTCTTATTACTCTTCACTAGGTGCTAGGGGAGCACATGCGTATGAGTCTCTGCATATCTTAATACAGTGACCTTTTTACGATTCTCCCATGTATGTTCTAGAGAAGGTTCTTACTCTACTTTATGAACAGGGAGCATCTTTATTTTGTCTTAATTTTTGCTGACAGTTACCTGAGTGTTCGCACACTAGTTCCAGTGAAGGCCTGTTTAACATCAAGCACAAGGAAGCTAAGCATGACAGATCATATGGGGGCCATCAGCTAAATTTGTCCAATTTGACAAAAACTTTTAGTAATAGCATTTATAGATGGAGCTTTCAGCACAGAGACTTAGCACAGCTGTACTGTAGGAATTTCTATTGGTACAAAATACAGAAGTCAATGCGTTCCAGCTGTAGAAAAATAAATGTCCGAATGTCACTCAAATATCTTAATGTAAACACATCAATGGGATCAAACAGAAGGTCTACTGGTCTACCAGTCATTGGAATTATAGAAAACACTCAGAAGAAAACCTGAAAACTCTTTACGGATGTCTTCTCTATATAGACTATCATGCAGTGTTCCCCTAGTTTTACTTAGTAGAGATAAGCAAATCCATTTTAAACAAATCTAATTTGTTACAAATTTTCCCAAATTCTAGCAAATATGAAACTTTTGCAAGTCATATTGGACAAATTGTTCAAAATTGAATCCACCATTTGCTGCTCAGAAGACAGAGAAGGCACCTACTAACAAAAGTTCACATATTTGGACCATTTATTTAAAGTTAAAAAAAAAAAAATCTCACAATGCAGTGTGTTATTAAAAAGTCTGTTTACTGCCACTGGTTATCATCCAATTACCATAGCAATCTTGTATAAATCACGGTCACATTGGTATTATTGCTGTCTTGGTGTTCTGACACCCTCAATCCGTCTGTGTGAACTAGTTGTCAGACAGCTAAACTCTTTCCTATCAATTCATTGAGCTGGACGCAGGGGGTCCTTTTCAACTTTTATTAATAGGATTAGTGTAAAACTACAATAAAATAACAGTATTCAGCACAAGGTATACAGCATATCTCAGTACATCACATTATGTAGATACATGGATTATATAGCATAGTGAATGGAAGAGACAGCTGCAACACAGAAGAGATAGCTCTAAAGACATCAGAACTAGAAAGCTATTAGTGAGAATACAGGGAATTATAGTAACTCACCGACTGTGCTATGATGAGGAAAAACAACAGAAAAACTAACTGTCTAATGGAGAGACACAGTGAGTCAGCCTTGCATGTGGAAAGATGGCTGCTGAAGAGAAAGGGGGCCGGACTAAACAAGGCATGATGGGAAGCTACGGAAGCCTTAAAAGGAAAAGGTTAGTCTGCATAGAAACATGAGGCAGAATAAATGAGGCTGCAATACAAGAACATGTCAACAGGTGGAGCTGTTGGCTAAACTAATTAGATATATTCCTGAAAAGGCATAACACTTGGACTTAAACAGCTTGAAAGAGGTTGGATATCATCCTAGGAGACCTCAGCGTGCCATACATGGCTTTTCAGAGCAAAAGGGACACATTACTTAGGCTTGGGCTACACTGCAAGGTTAATTGTACAATGCCAGTTACAGGCAAGATGTGCAACTAAATGTGGTTGATGCAACTGTTAAGCAAGTCATAGAGGAGGGTCCCCCTCTTGGGACTCCCCACTAGGAGATAGACATAGGAGCTCACTAGATACACTATGTAGTCGTTTCAAATTAAACACAGGCGTGTATTTACTCTCAATATATTTTTTTGCAATTCCCAGTTGCTGTTGCTGTTCTAGATTGAATGGCCAGGCTGCCTTAGATGTGTGGTGGTTGCCAGAGGCAATTAACCATTTCCACACGTAGTAAAGTCTACTGTCATAAACATGCATTTACCTCATTGTCTCAGTCCAGCACGGCCTTTAAAATGTCTCTCAACCACCTGTAAATATTCTCAGGGGAATAATCCTTACATAAGTCTTCTCTTTAGGGCTTACTTGGCAGAACGCATCAAAGCAGGCCTTGTTTCTAGCTTTGCTTGCTTGGAACTTCACAGTGCACATATCATCATTGTGAGTAAAATAGTGGCAATTAATAATGCCAGTAAAAAACTTTTAACGGCACTAACTTCCTTGGCTGGTGGATATATATATATATATATATATATATATATACAGTACAGACCAAAAGTTTGGACACACCTTCTCATTCAAAGAGTTTTCTGTATTTTCATGACTATGAAAATTGTGGATTCACACTGAAGGCATCAAAACTATGAATTAACACATATTGAATTACATACTTAACACAAAAGTGTGAAACAACTGAAAATATGTCTTATATTCTAGGTTCTTCAAAGTAGCCACCTTTTGCTTTGATTACTGCTTTGCACACTCTTGGCATTCTCTTGATGAGCTTCAAGAGTTAGTCACCTGAAATGGTATTCCAACAGTCTTGAAGGAGTTCCCAGAGATGCTTAGCACTTGTTGGCTCTTTTGCCTTTCCTCTGCGGTCTGGTGACTGTGGAGGCCAGGTCATCTGTCGTAGCACCTCATCACTCTCCTTCTTGGTCAAATAGCCCTTACACAGCCTGGAGGTGTGTTTGGGGTCATTGTCCTGTTGATAAATAAATGATGGTCCAACTAAACGCAAACCGGATGGAATAGCATGTTGCTGCAAGATGCTGTGGTAGCGATGCTGGTTCAGTATGCCTTCAATTTTGAATAAATCCCCAACAGTGTCACCAGCAAAGCACCCCCACACCATCACACCTCCTCCTCCATGCTTCACGGTGGGAACCAGGCATGTAGAGTCCATCCGTTCACCTTTTCTGCGTCGCACAATGACACGGTGGTTGGAACCAAAGATCTCAAATTTGGACTCATCAGACCAAAGCACAGATTTCCACTGGTCTAATGTCCATTCCTTGTGTTCTTTAGCCCAAACAAGTCTCTTCTGCTTGTTGCCTGTCCTTAGCAGTGGTTTCCTAGCAGCTATTTTACCATGAAGGCCTGCTGCACACAGTCTCCTCTTAACAGTTGTTGTAGAGATGTGTCTGCTGCTAGAACTCTATGTGGCATTGCCCTGGTCTCTAATCTGAGTTAACCTGCAATTTTTGAGGCTGGTGACTCGGATGAACTTATCCTCCACAGCAGAGGTGACTCTTGGTCTTCCTTTCCTGGGGCGGTCCTCATGTGAGCCAGTTTCTTTGTAGCGCTTGATGGTTTTTGCGACTGCACTTGGGGGCACTTTCAAAGTTTTCCCAATTTTTCGGACTGACTGAGCTTCATTTCTTAAAGTAATGATGGCCACTCGTTTTTCTTTACTTAGCTGCTTTTTTCTTGCCATAATACAAATTCTAATACTCATGGTCCCAACGCCATTTATAAGGCAAGAAACCCCACTTATTAAACCTGACAGGGCACACCTGTGAAGTGAAAACCATTACAGGTGACTACCTCTTGAAGCTCATCAAAAGAATGCCAAGAGTGTGCAAAGCAGTAATCAAAGCAAAAGGTGGCTACTTTGAAGAACCTAGAATATAAGACATATTTTCAGTTGTTTCACACTTTTTTGTTAAGTATATAATTCCACATGTGTTAATTCATAGTTTTGATGCCTTCAGTGTGAATCTACAATTTTCATAGTCATGAAAATACAGAAAACTCTTTGAATGAGAAGGTGTGTCCAAACTTTTGGTCTGTACTGTGTATATATATATATTTTTTCCCCCAGGACATTTTTATTCATGGCCTATCCTTAGCATATTTGATTCAGAACCAGTTGATTACATAAGGAAAAATTCTTAAATAATTGCATGATTGACCAGCACATTAGAACTACTATATTCCAGTAGCAACTTGGTAAAAGCACTAACTGGGCTACCAATGTTTTGGGGGTGGGGGGAGTGATTGATTGTAAATGACACATTTATGACACTCCTCAACAATGACATTGCAACACCAAGAAGAACAAGCAGTAAGGGTTTGCAAATTGAGGAAGTAGTAGGTGTTGCTAAGATCTGCAAATGATCACATTTTCAAGCACCTCCAATCTGTGGCATTTAGGGGAAGAAGGTGATTAAATGCCTCAAAAATTGGATCAAACAAGTCATGTGGGAAGATCATGTGATGCCTCCTGTTCGTCAGCGTTCCATTTATCTCCAGTTATTGCAAACTGAGAGGGACATAATCCTTGAACTGATACTTGGTTTATCACTCCAGCATGCCTAGGCCAAGATGTCAGCACAGTGTGAAACTCAGCACACCCAGATAGTCTGATTAGAAGAATAGTGTGTAGTGATCCACACTATACTGTAAGTGAAATTGAACGTCCCATCCGATACCTAGGGCGGCAAACAGTGTCTACACAAACCATTAGAAGGCATTTGCAAGACAATTGGCAGCGAGCCAGACATCAAGCTACTGGTGTTCTATTGACATCACACCTCTGCTCTCGAAAGCCATCATGGTACACAGCAAGATAGCATTGAAGGCTGGAATGGAGATCTATGCTCTTTGGCAAAGAGTCATGCTTTTGTCTCAGATGCAATGATAACCGAGACTGGTCTGGAGAGCACATGTGCAATGCTATTAGGAGGCCTTACAATGTAACATCACACTGATCTTGCTCCTGGAATTATGATGTGGGGAGGCATAATGTATAGACTCCTCTAGTCTTCATTTCAGGTACACTAACAGTTTAGTGTTACATTGATTTGATCGTGGAATCAATGGTACAGCCATTTCTCCAAAGTGTCCCAGGAGCCATTTTTCAACAGGACAATGCCAGGCTGTATGTTGTTTGTTGCCACCATGGCTTGCAGCATCTCCAGACTTGCCTTGCATCAAGTACATCTGGGATGTCATAGGCCAGCAATTGATAATTTAGCTGTCAGCAGTGGATGTTCATGTTGCATGCGAATGTGCATTACGCGCGGCAGAACATTTGCAGTACCCCAGACCACCCTGTAATCCAGCAGCAGTAGCCATGCTTGCACATAATAGGAAACATGCCAGCCTCTCTTGTAGCCAGGACTGTGAGAGCACTCATAGGCATGCATGCCCAGCAGCTCCTATCCATCTCGTATCTGCGCTGCAGTGGTGGCCATAACTAGATATGCGTGAAGTTATAAAAAATTAGATATGGCTACTTCGCCGAAGTTCACAAAGAAATTTGATTAATTATCAATCACTTTGTCACTAATCACATTCCATTTTATGTAGCAGGCACAATGACAGGGAACGTCGATTGCGCTGCCCTCTGTCATTGAACCCTTCAAATGCCGTGTTCAGTGCTGATCACATTGAGACCTTTTAGGGGTTAATCAGGGATTAAAAACAAAAAAAATACATACTTCATCCAGTTGCTCATAGAGAGGCTGTCGCAGCCATTTTAATTGAAGAAAACGTGCCAAATCTTGTGCGTGCTTATCACTGATGACGTCGCCACACCCAGCCAATGTGATGACAGCGCACGAGGGATTTGGCGTATTTTCTTCAATCAAGATGGCAGTAACAGCCCCTCCGGGAGCAAATGGATGAAATGAGTATGTTTTATTTTTTTCTTTTTACTGTCATTTCAGGAAAAATTAATTTATTAACCACGAAGCGCCATGCAAATTAAATTTTACCAGAAATTTAGATTGAAGTCAATTTGTTTAGCTTTGATTTGCTTCACTCTGGGCTTAACCCCTGAAAATGAGAAGTGTATAATGTGATGGAAAAAATTAATCAAGCCAGCAAAGGAGACAATATGGAGAATCACAATACATTAGTAAGTGCCTTGTTGTAATTGTCTCTACATGATAAGTGCCATTTTCTGAAGTGATACAGGTTGTGGGCAGTATGGCAGCTCTGCCCCATTGACTCCAATAGAGATGAGCTGCATTATCAGACACAACCTATGGACAGAGGTGATGCTGTTGTTTGGGAGAAAGCAGCTATATTTTACTAATCTTGGACATCCCTTTTAACTCCAAGGCAGCATTAGTAATGTCAAAGTGACAGCAACATAAATAGCTATGGGTAAATGATTGGTTGATGGTGTTAACAAACAAGAAAATATGTTTATTCATGGAAATTAAAGAAGTAATGGCTTTTTATACAAGCCATCAAAAATTAACCCTTTTTTGAATGTAGGTTTGGTATGATGTGCAGGGTACAGTTTCCCAGCAGCAGCAGAAAGTAGATGTGCGTTTGTGTGTATTACAGTGATGCAGAAGTCAGACCAGGGGTGCACCTAGCATTTCTGCCACAATGAAAGTGCTCATGCCCTTGGCTCCTCCACTGCCCCTCTCTTGCCCCTACCTGGTGCTGCCTGAGGTGATTGCCTCACCTGGCCTCATTGGTGGTGCACCCCTGAGTCAGACACACTCTGATCAACTGAATTTATTTAAAATACCTTTGGAATGTTAACATAGCCCACTATAATTGTGATATTACTGTGACGCAGAACAATTTATCAGGCTGATTGGCTGAGGCTAACTGCAAGGCATTATGTGAAAGCCAGCCAACTTTGGGTGCCACTTGAGGTTGCGTGATCTTTTTTCTTCATCTTCCCTGCATTCTGATCTGTAAAATAGCAGACTTTATATTTTGGGATTTGTGTGGGATGAATAGAACAAGTTTAATATTTGCTGAAAACCGAAACTTTTGGGAAATTTGTAGCAGATTGGATTTCTGTAGATTCCATGCACTCAGCTCTAGTTAGGAACCAGTAAACCATCAATGAGATAATGAGGATACACCTATAATTTCAAAATTATGAAATCCTCCCATTTACATAGTTCAAAACCAGGCACTAAAAGCTAGTTATGTAGAATACATAAACTACATATAACAACTAGTAGTACTGTCACCAACACAACAGACATAAGAAAGCTGTGTATCCCATGAATGATTTGGCATCCAGATCTAACTACATCTGTAGGGATTATGTCAGTGATTGTCATCCTCACACGGAGATCTGTGATCCCATTGCAACCACTGTTTTCTTTTTAAGTTTTAAATATGTGAAATACGTAAGAGACATTCGAAATGCAGGAAAGATTCGCACTGGAAGATTGCCAGGTATGGGGACCAGATGTGACAGTACTGAGGATTAATGAAAAACCAACAGTGCCTAGCATCTGTGGGACCTTCCATGTGATTCCAAGCTGTCTGTGTTCCAGTCATTTAACACAGCAGGTGTTAGGGTGAACTCAATCAGACACTAGCACTTTATTCATTGTGGCGTTTATACACAGAGGAAAAGCATGCAAAGAAAATTGTCCCCTGGCATCCACAACTGAATAATTCAAATGGATGATCGCCTCTTTCTGCCACAGAAGTTGAAAATTGTTCAATTTTTATAGAAGAGAATGAATATGAAATTGTATTTCCAGGCAAATATACATGCTGGGCATGCCCCCCACGGCTAACAAATGTTACAGTTTATTTTATTTATTTTTTTATTTTAAAAAAGCCATGCTTTACAGGACAGCGGCTTTAATGACATCCAATAAAGAAAAAGGTTAAGGCGCATCTGTCAGCAGTTTTGATAATGCTAAACTGCTGACAGCACTAGGTAGGAGCAGGGAAGAGCTGTCTAAACAAACTTTTTTGTGCACTTTTTCTCATCAGAGTAGTGTGAATATGAAGTTTTATTCTAATAAATTCTTTTTTCTCAATTGTCAAGGGTTAAGTTTCACTGTAAAGTTTTCTCTGAACTTGAATTGCTAACAGCTCCTCCCCTCTGCTGAGTGACAGCTGTAGTGATCTCCTGGTTGGATGCTACAGCTGTCACTCAGAGCATAGAGGAGGGGCTAAGAAGCAGTTAAGTGCAGGAAGCAGAAAACACTTTGCAGTGACACCCAACCCCCAGGCAGTTGTAGAAGCAGAATTTGGCAGAAAAAAACTTCATATTCACACTATTGCTGATAAGAAGATTCGTAAATGGTATGCTTGTACTGCTTTCCCCAGCCCTTACCTAGTGCTGTCAACAGTTTAGCATGGTCAAAACTGCTGACAGACTCCATTTCAATGTGATTAATGGAGTAATTTCACCACTTAAAAGGGTATTCCCATCTCAGATAATGGGGGCCTATTGCATTGTCCTATCTCGTAAACTGAGTCAGCAAAGTGAAGGAGAACACACCACGCATGCACGGCTGCCCTCCACTCTATGGGGCCGACGGAAATAGCTAAGTCAGTGCTCGGCTATTTTCGGCGACCCCATAGAAATTAATGGAGGGTGGCCTCGCATGCATGGCTCAGTTTACAAGATAAGTACGGGTCCCAGAGCTGGAACCCGCACCTATCAGACAATGGGGGCATATCCTAGCGATATGCCCCCATTGTCTGAGATGGGAATACCACTTTGATAATGAAGAACACTACCCAGCATGCCTAGCTGCCAGTTTACTGGTGAACTATCAAAGCCTGTTTATATTTTATTCATTTCATACCCACATGCACTATGTTTTGTGTTTATTTGATCCGTTCACAGTCTATGGTGGATATATAGGTCACAGGTAAGTATATCCGTCACAGGTAGGTACTAGTTCCCAAACTGTGACAGATATTTTTGTCTCATATTTACTCCCACTGTAAAACAAAAAGCAAATTACACAACACATCTTCCATTTATTTGGTACACACTCCATTCAAGACAGTGAAGTAGTATTGCAATTTACTGTTCAGCAGGTGACAAGGAATTAAAGTAAAAATTTGAAAAGCGGCACAGTGCTATGGCCCCTTTATTTTCTATATTAGTGGGGATCCTGTCAGTCGGAACCACACTGACCAGAAAGTAATCGAATATCCTAGCAATATATGATCATTTTCTGAAATGCAAACACTGAAATACTGGGGTCAGACACCTGTCACCCTCACAATCAGTGGAATGAAGGACACAACTCTCAAAGGACTGCAGCAGCCCCCTCCAATCAGCCGGAGAGGTGCAGGGAGTTGAAGAACCACCAATCTCAATGTGATGCATATTCTAAGGATAGGCCATCTACAAAATAATGCCAAAAAATCCTTTAATGAGGTTTTGTTCTAGAGTTACATAGTTGTTAAGGTTGGAAAAAGACAAAAGTCCAACCTGTAATCCTGCTATATCGATCCCTGGAGCAAAGTCCATCTTCCTTTTAAAAAGTAGTTGGGCCATAGGCAAAGGGTGTGTAGAACAAGATTTCTATACATTGTCATAACTAGGGATGAGCGAATTTCTTGAAAATTTGATTCGGTTGATTCGCCGAATTCGCCTAATTTTACCCAAAAATTTGCTTCGTGACCAATTACTTCGACACGAAGCGCATTTTTTTGTAAGTAGTTGGTGCAATGACAGGGAGCTGCGATAGTGCCGCCCCCGTCATTGTACGCCTCAGATGCCGCGTTCATACATGATCGCAGCATCTGAGTGTAAAAACAGTGTAACATAAACATTAAAAAATACATTAAATCAAACTTACCTCCTCCATTTGCTCGCTTCGGGCCGGCTGCCGCCATCTTGCTTGAAGATCTGGAGCGAAATCTCACACAGCGCGAGATTACGTCATCACGCCGGCCGGCGTGGTGACATCATACGTCACTACGCGCGGGATTTCACCCGGGATCTTCAATCAAGATGGCGGATGCCGGCCCGTCGCGACCAAATGGAGGAGGTAAGTATGGATTTTTTTGTTTTTTACACTATTTCAGGATAAATCGATTCGCCGACACGAAGCGCAAGGAAATTCGGATTCTAGGTGAATCGAATTTATCCTGAAATTCGCTCATCTCTAGTCATAACCCTTAATGTTATTTTGAATCAAAAAGTCAACTAAACCTTTTTTGAAGCCATCTACTGTACTTGCTGTGACCAGCTCCTGTGGCAGGCTATTCCAGAGATTCACAGATCTTACTGTAAAGAATGCTTGTCACCTCTTATGACCGAATCTTTTTTTCTCCAGGCGTATTCCAGGCGTAGGGAGTGGCCTCTTGTTTTTTGAATAGCTTCCCTTGATATTTTTTGCATGGTCCATTTATATATTTGTACAGGTTAATCATGTCCCCCCTTAGACGTCTTTTTTCAAGGCTAAACAAATTCAGTTCATTTAATCTTTGCTTATAACTAATATGTTCCAGGCCCTTTATGATTTTAGTTGCTCTCCTCTGTACTTTTTCTAACTCCAAGGCATCCTCTTTATGGACTGGTGCCCAGAACTGAACCACGTATTCCAGTTGAGGCCGCACCAACACTTTCTATAGTGGCAATATTACATCCCTGTCCCGCGAGCCCATACCTCTTTTAATACAAGACAAAATTTTATTGGCCTTAGAGGCAGCTGACTGGCATTGCATGCTGTTAATTAGTCTATGATCTACTAATACACCCAGATCCTTCTCAACCAGTGACTCTCCGAGTATTTTCATAGATGTTTTAACTTTTACAAGGGGTACACAATGGCATTTAGATCTAGGGCATTTTTTCTATAAACATCTTGTAACTGAAAACATACTGTATTATATATGATCACACAGCTTTAATATAATGTGTCAGCATAAAGAAAAGAAGTAATGAGACATTATTATTTACATCTGTTATCGCATGTAGTGGTTAATGGAAGCATAAAAGAATATAATTGAGTTTACCAGCAGCATAAGCAATCTTAAAGCACAGCATATATTATGTGTCAGTATTGCAATACATGTAAATGAAATCACAGCAGAAGAAGAGGAGATATTGCCAGATTGTTCTGTATTTCCAACAGTTGTCAGCCAGACTCAAATATAACTGAGTGAGGAAGACAAATGTAACACTCTTTACCGTCACACACATAACACATTAAATAAACAGTTGTATCAAACTTCAAAGGTGTCTCAAAAATAAGTGACTATTTTTAGATAAAAATCTAATTAGGCTAGGCTGACTTCTGAATAGGGGGCTCTATTAAAAAGCTTCTGTCAAACACACCAGACAACATAGTGCAAAATACTGTACCATCGTGTTCAGCAAACATCAAACATCATATAGTACATGACAATCTCTTTCTAACAAAGCTTCAACCAGCCCTGTCCCTCACATAGATCCAGAGATCTTCCCATTCATTACTCCAACTGCTCTGCGAGATTTATTTCAAGCTGACTGCTCAGGGGGTATGTTCTTTGTCAGGGGGTGTGTTCTTTCTTCTACAGGTCTCTCCCTATGATAGTTCAGGTATGTCCTTTCTGATGCAGCTTTCTTCCTTTAACTGTCACAGCTTCTAATAGTAGAAATGGCTAGAGACAGTTGAAGAATGGAACATGTACTGTGGTAGACAGAGAGATAAGGACAAACAGCAGGTGACATCATACAGTTTATTAATAACGTAGTTGCTATTTTAATTTTTGAGTTACACGTAGTTACAAAAGCATTCAAATCCAGGTGCTGGTTTGAAAAATTCTGAATATTTTTTGTGGTACAAGCCCTTTAATCAGTATTGTGGCCTTACTATTCTGATCAAAAATGTGCACAAAGAGCTTCCATTTTTCATGTATAGTAGATATGGTACCACTGTAATCCAGAATAATCCCTAATCCCTAGCTCTATTGTTTGTATGTGTAATGTTGTGCTGCCATACTATTTTGTTTGCTGTCTGCATACTAGCTTTATGGATGTGCACCTGTGACTATGGATGTGCTAGTCTAAATTTTCTTACAGTATGTTTAGAGGGTAGCTCCCAACTTTAGATTGAGAACTCCCCGCCCATCTGCCCAGGGCTTCTGAGCTTAGTATAAATATAGCTCAGGGATGCTCAACCTGCGGCCCTCCAGCTGTTGTAAAACTACAACTCCCACCATGCCCTTCTGTAGGCTGATAGTTGTAGGCTATCCGGGAATGATGGGAGTTGTAGTTTTGCAACAGTTGGAGGGCCGAAGGTTGAGCATTGTCACGACCAGGGGATGTGGATCCTCTGGGTCAGCTGATAGTGGACTAGGAATTAGTCCAATATTGCTGACTGCTGACTCCCAGAGTCAGGACACTGGTGTTTAAACCAGTCACCCAGTAGGCAACTAACTGCAGGAGTGTGTACAGAGTCCAACAGAGGCCTAGTAACGGAACAGATGATCTTTACTGGCAGAAGGTAAACAAAAGTCACTTGCAGCAAAGGCAAAACAAAGTTCAGAGTAATACGGTATACAGGTTCACACTCGTAGTCAGGCAGTGCAAGGTCAGAAGCCCAGATGAACTTACAAATGACAGCAAGCAGAATTGTAGTCTGGCAATGCAGGGGTCAATAGTCCAGGTAACACTTGTGTAGATAGGAAACCAAAACGAGGATGGCACTGCACCTTAGACCTTACAAAAACAATACTCGATAATAAGAATGCACTATGGGACTGATGTGCTGAAGCGGTTGTACTCTGCTGCCAGAAGAAAGTTCCGTGTCACATATAACTCTGTTAGGCTAGCCTGAGGAAGCACGGGATCGCGCGAAACGGCCGTCGTCGCCGGAGTTCACTGTTGGTATGCAGTCCGCCCCCTCCACCATGCAAGTGAGATGCTGGTACCCTTCCAGTGAATAAACAATATGAAGACTTGGTGAGTGCCACTGATTATTGCCTATTGCCACAGAACAGAGTCAATGTCAATGTCCAGGTAATCCAGGTAACAGGCAGAATAGTGGTCAGGTAATGCAGGGGTCAATAATCTAGGTAGCAGACAGGCAGGGAAGGTCGGGGTTAATGGCAAAGTCCAGAACTCAGCAGGTCAGAGCAGCAGGCAGCTTCAGCAGAGGTAACTGGTATGACAACCACGCTTGAGCACTTCCTGGTCAGTGAAGCTGCCCTAAAAACCCGAAACCCCGCCTCCGGGTGGAGACCTGGCAGTGAGGGCAGATGAGGCGGTATGCTGGCGTATGCCTGCTTCTTCTGTGAGGTAGGCAAGAGCTAGGACCCATGGTGCTGCAGTCTGCGGTCTGCCACACTGCGGTGATGTCACAGACCCAATACTGACAGTTACCCCCCCTCTTACGCCCACTCCTCCTCCACATAGCCTACCTGGAGAGAAATTTCTTCAGTATGAGAGGGGCATGAATATTCTCTGCAGATTCCCAAGATCTCTCTTCAGGCCCGTAGCCCTTCCAATCCACCATCTTACCCCTGATGATCCTCCTGTCCAGGATGTCCTGGACTTCAAATTCATTGTCGGCTGTGATAGGAGGAGGGTTCTGTGAAGAGCCTTTGCAGAACCTGTTAAAGACAGATGGTTTAAGTAATGAAACATGAAACGAGTTGGGAATCCGCAAGGTAGCTGGTAGCTTGAGTTTGTAGGCAACAGGATTAATTTTCTTGGAAATGGTCCCAAGTATAGCGGAGCCAGTTTGTAAGAGGGAAGTCTGAGACGAATATTTTTGGAAGAAAGCCATACCTTGTCTCCAATGGCAAACTGAGGAGGAGGTCTGCGCCTCTTATCTGCTGACCTTTTCATCTGATCTGCTGTTCTCTGAAGAGACTCCTTAGTGTCAAACCAGACCCGAGAGAACTGCTCCACATAAGAATCTGCCGCAGGAACCCCCGAGGAAGGCTGCACAGGAAGAGGAACACTCGGATCTCGACCGTAGACCACAAAAAATGGAGATTTACCTGTGGGTTGGCTGACTTGATTGTTATGAGCAAACTCCACCCAGGGAAGAAGATTCACCCAGGCGTCCTGATGGGAATTGGTGAAATGTCGCAGGAAGTTGACCAGTATTTGGTTAATGCGCTCTACCTGGCCATTAGACTGTGGGTGGTAAGCAGAGGATAAGTCCAAAAACACATTCAGAGAATTACATAAGGCTCTCCAGAAGTGGGAGGTGAACTGAACCCCTCTATCTGAGACAATGTGGTGAGGAAATCCATGCAGGCGGAAAATATGAAGAATGAATAACTCAGCCAGACGGACAGCAGAAGGCAGGCCTGGAAGCGGAATAAAATGTGACATTTTTGAAAAATGGTCAACGACAACCCAGATGACTGTACAACCATTTGAGACAGGTAAATCGGTCACAAAGTCCATACCAATAGGCTGCCAGGGGACCTCTGGCACTAGCAGTGGCAATAATAGACTTGCAGGTCTGGACCTAGGAGATTTGTTCTGGGCACACAAGGTACAGGAAGTCACAAAGTCTCTAATATCAGTTGACATGGATGGCCACCAGTAATGTCGGGAGATGAGATTCAAGGTTCTACGTTGACCTGGATGGCCAGCAATCTTGGATGTATGTCCCCACAGCAAAACTTTCCTTCGTTTGGATTCTGGAACAAAGATCTTACCTGAAGGAACCTTGGACAGGTTAACTGGAGCCACTGGGACTACTTTAGTTGGTTCAATGATGAACTTGGGTTCGTCTTCCGAATCTGTGGTTTCAAAGGACCTGGAGAGAGCATCGGCCTTGGTATTTTTGTCAGCAGACCGGAAATGAAGCTGGAAATTAAATCAGGTAAAGAAGAGAGACCAACGAGCCTGACGAGGATTGAGCTGTTGAGCCGTCTGCAAGTAGGTCAGGTTCTTGTGATGGGTGTAAATTATGACTGGCAGAATAGAACCCTCCAGAAGATACCTCCACTCCTCTAAAGCCATCTTAATTGCAAAAAGTTCCCTGTCTCCAATGGAATAGTTTCTCTCAGCAGCAGAAAATAACTACAGAAAATAACGATTTTCTCATATTCGTTGTAAGACCACCTGCACACGCCTGCGATGAGTTCTGATGTCCCTGGAGAAAATAAGAATATCATCCAAATAGACAACAACAAAAGAATAGAACAGATCACAAAAAATATAATTGACAACTCCTGGAAGACAGCAGGGGCATTAGTGAGGATAAAGGGCATAACAAGGAATTCATAATGGCCATCCCTGGTATTAAAAGCCGTCTTCCATTCATCACCCTCACCAGGGCCGTTTTAAGACATTGGTGGGCCCAGTGCAAAGATCAAGAGTGGGCCCCCCCCCCTTTCGGGTAAACTTTACAGATTGCAAAATGGCTAACTTTTTTTTCTTAACAAGTCGCATCATTGTGTTTATTATCTCTGTACAGTGACATCGCTGTGTGTATTATCCCTGTACGGTGACATCTCTGTGTTTATTATCTCTGTACAGTGACATCGCTGTGTGTATTATCCCTGTACGGTGACATCACTGTGTTTATTATCTCTGTACAGTGACATCGCTGTGTGTATTATCCCACTGCAGGAAGAGGTAAGTGGTCTGTGTTTGTGTGTTTGTTTTCTATTTTTCAGGGTCGTGAATGCAGAGGACTACGTCGGATTCGGTGGACTACGTTGGACCAGCTTTTTTTTTTTTTTTTTTTTCATAAAATGGTCAAACAGGGGTCTGGGGGAGTGTTTATTTCAATAAAATGTTTTATACTTGTGTGTGTGTATTTTTTTTCCCAATACTACAGTTTTAGTAATTTTGGCTATCTACAGACGGCCCTGATTACTAATACTGGGCTTAGTGCTTGCCGGAATGGCAGGCCAGCACTAACCCCAACATCTATTACCTCAGCACCCACCGCCACCAGGGGTGCCGAAAAGAGCCGGGTACCCGCAGGACCGGACCTTCAAAATTGAGGGTCTGGCTCTGGGGCGGCTGCAGGCTGGTACCATTAGGCTGGGAAGGGCCAATAACCGTGTCCCTTCCCACCCTGGTAGTGCCAGGCTGCCGCTGCTGGTTGTATCTGGCTGGAAAAGGAAAAAAGGGGGGACCCCAAGCCATTTTTTTACAAAAATAATTAAATAATTTAAAAAAAAATGTCGTGGGGTCCCCCCCTTTTTTCCTTTTCCAGCCAGATACAACCAGCAGCGGCAGCCTGGCACTACCAGGGTGGGAAGGGACACGGTTATTGGCCCTTCCCAGCCTAATGGTACCAGCCTGCAGCCGCCCCAGAGCCAGACCCTCAATTTTGAAGGTCCGGTCCTGCGGGTACCCGGCTCTTCCCGGCACCCCTGGTGGCGGTGGGTGCCGAGGTAATAATGTTGGGGTTAGTGCTGGCCTGCCATACCGGCAAGCACTAAGCCCAGTATTAGTAATCAGGGCCATCTGTAGATAGCCATAATTACTAAAACTGTAGTATTGGAAAAAAAAAAATACACACACACAAGTATAAAACATTTTATTGAAATAAACACTCCCCCAGACCCCTGTTTGACCATTTTATGAAAAAAAAAAAAAAGCTGGTCCGACGTAGTCCTCTGCATTCACGACCCTGAAAAATAGAAAACAAACACACAAACACAGACCACTTACCTCTTCCTGCAGTGGGATAATACACACAGCGATGTCACAGTACAGGGATAATACACACAGCGATGTTACTGTACAGGGATAATAAACACAGTGATGTCACAGTACACAGATAATAAACACAGCGATGTCAGTGTACAGGGATAATAAACACAGTGATGTCACCGTACAGAGATAATAAACACAGTGATGTCACCGTACAGAGATAATAAACACAGTGATGTCACAGTACAGGGATAATAAACTCAGTGATGTCACTGTACAGGGATAATAAACACAGTGATGTCACCGTACAGAGATAATAAACACAGTAATGTCACAGTACAGGGATCGGCGTCTCGTGGCCCAATCAGACCTCAGATCAGCGTCTCGTGCCCCCATCAGACCTCAGGTCGGCGTATCGTGCCCCCATCAGACCTCGGGTCAGCGTCTTGAGCCCCCATCAGACCTCAAATAGCGTCTTGTGCCCCCATTAGACCTCAGGTCAGCTTAATGTGCCCCATCAGACCTCAGGTCAGCTCTTGTGCCCCATCAGACCTACGGTCAGCGTCTTGTGCCCCATCAGACCTCAGGTCAGCGTCTTGTGCCCCATCAGACCTCAGGTCAGCTCTTGTGCCCCCATCAGACCTCAGATTAGGGTCTTGTGCCCCATCAGACCTCAGATCAGCGTCTTGTGCCCCCATCAGACCTCAGGTCTGCTTAATGTGCCCCATCAGACCTCAGGTCAGCTTAATGTGCCCCCATCAGACCTCAGATCGGCTTAATGTGCCCCATCAGACCTCAGGTCAGCTTAATATGCCCCATCAGACCTCAGGTCAGCTTAATGTGCCCCCATCAGACCTCAGGTCGGCTTAATGTGCCCCATCAGACCTCAGGTCAGCTTATTGTGCCCCATCAGACCTCAGGTCAGCTTAATGTGCCCCATCAGACCTCAGGTCAGCTCTTGTGCCCCCATCAGACATCAGATCAGGGTCTTGTGCCCCATCAGACCTCAGGTCAGCTTAATGTGCCCCATCAGACCTCAGGTCAGCTCTTGTGCCCCCATCAGACATCAGATCAGGGTCTTGTGCCCCATCAGACCTCAGGTCAGCTTAATGTGCCCCATCAGACTTCAGGTCAGCTCTTGTGCCCCCATCAGACCTCAGGTCAGCTCTTGTGCCCCCATCAGACATCAGATCAGCTTAATGTGCCCCATCAGACCTCAGGTCAGCTTAATGTGCCCCATCAGACCTCAGGTCAGCTCTTTTGCCCCCATCCATCAGACCTCAGGTCAGCCCATTGTGCCCCCATCAGACCTCAGAACAGCCCAGTGTTCCCCCATCAGACCTCAGATCAGCCCATTGTGCCCCCATGAGACCTCAGATCAGCCCAGTGTGCCCCCATCAGACCTCAGATCAGCCCATTCTGCGCCCATCAGACCTCATATCAGCCCAGTGTGCCCCCATCAGACCTCAGATCAGCTTATTGTGCCCCCATCAGACCTCAGAACAGCCTAGTGTGCCCCCATCAGACCTCAGATCAGCCCATTCTGCCCCCATCAGACCTCATATCAGCCCAGTATGCCCCATCAGACCTCAGATCAGCTTATTGTGCCCCCATCAGACCTCGGAACAGCCTAGTGTGCCCCCATCAGACCTCAGATCAGCCCATTGTGCCCCCATCAGACCTCAGAACAGCCCAGTATGCCCCCATCAGACCTCAGATCAGCCCATTGTGCCCCCATTAGACCTCAGATCAGCCCAGTGTGCCCACATCAGACCTCAGATCAGCCCAGTGTGCCCCCATCAGACCTCAGATCAGCTTATTGTGCCCCCATCAGACCTCAGATCAGCCCAGTGTGCCCCCATCAGACCTCATATCAGCCCAGTGTGCTCCCATCAGACCTCAGATCAAACCAGTGTGCTCCCATCAGACCTCAGATCAGCCCATTGTGCCCCTATCAGGCCTCAGAGCAGCCCATTGTGCCCCCATCAGACCTCAGATCAGCCCAGTGTGCCCCTATCAGACCTCAGATCAGCCCACCCAGCCCCATAACAATAAAATAAAAACCTCTCTTACCTGTCCTGCGCCGCGGCTCCGCTCCGGGTCCGGCGCTCCTCTGGCTTCTAAGGCCGGCACTGCACTGTCACCTGACTGCGTGCAGCGTCAGGTCATAGTGCGCGCACTACGTCCTGACGCTGTACACAGTCAGGACAGTGCAGCGCCAGCCCGGGAATTCTTTTAGGCCCCTTGTGAATTATTTTAGTGAACTTACCATCACCACCTCTTCAGGCAGAGAGTTCCATAGTCTTACTGCTCTAACTGTAAAGAATCCTCTTCTATATATGTGTTCAAACCTTCTTTCCTCCAGACGCAGAGAATGTTCCCTCGTCACAGTAACAGTCCTGGGGATCAATAGATGACGGGAGAGATCTCTGTACTGACCCCTGATATATTTATACATAGTTATTAGATCTCCCCTCAGTCATCTTTTTGCTAAAGTAAATAACTCTAATTTTGATAATCTTTCTGGGTACTGTAGTCCACCCATTCCAGTTATTACTTTAGTTGCCCTCCTCTTAACCCTCTCCAGCTTTGCTATGTCTGCCTTGTTCACAGGAGCCCAGAACTCTACACAGTACTCCATGTTAGGTCTGACTAGTGATTTGTAAAGTGGCAGGACTATTTCCTCATCACGGGCATCTATGCCCCTTTTGATGCAACCCATTATCTTATTGGCCTTGGCAGCAGCTGTCTGACACTGGTTTCTATAGCTTAGTTTGCTGTTCACTAAAATTCCTAGGTCCTTTTCCATGTCAGTGTTACCCAGTGTTTTACCATTTAGTAGACGACTGAGGGGAGATCTAATAACTATGTATAAATATATCAGAGGTCAGTACAGAGATCTCTCCCATGATCTATTTATCCCCAGGACTGTGACTGTGACGAGGGGACATCCTCTGCGTCTGGAGGAAAGAAGGTTTGTACACAAACATAGAAGAGGATTCTTTACGGTAAGAGCAGTGAGACTATGGAACTCTCTGCCTGAGGAGGTGGTGATGGTAAGTTCACTAAAAGAGTTCAAGAGGGGCCTGGATGAATTTCTGGAGGGTAATAATATTACAGGTTATAGTTACTAGAGATGGGTCGTTGATCCAGGGAGTAATTCTGATTGCCTGATTGGAGTTGGGAAGGAATTTTTTTCCCTAAAGTGGGGAAAATTGGCTTCTACCTCACAGGGGTTTTTTTGCCTTCCTCTGGATCAACTTGTAGGAAAACAGGCCAAACTGGATGGACAGATGTCTTTTTTCGGCCTTATAAACTATGTTATGTTACTATGTAGTATGTACTTGCATTATTCCTTCCTATGTGCATAACCTTACATTTGTCAGTGTTAAACCTCATCTGCCACTTCTCTGCCCAAGCCTCCAGTCTATCCAGATCCTTCTGTAGCAGTGTACTGTCGTCTTCTGTGTTAATTACTTTACACAGTTTAGTGTCATCTACAAAAATTGATATTTTACTATGTAAGTCTCCTACCGAATCATTAATAAATATATTGAAGAGAATAGGGCCCAATACTGACCGCATTAGTGACGGTGACCCAATCTGAGTGTGTACCGTTAATAACCACCCTCTGTTTTCTATCACTGAGCCAGTTACTTACCTACATACAGACGTTCTCCCAGGCCAAGCATTCTCATTTTATATACAGTACTAACCTTTTATGCGGTACAGTGTCAAATGCTTTAGAGAAGTCCAGATATATGACATCCATTGATTCTCCGCGGTCAAGTCTAGAACCTACCTCCTCATAGAAACTGAAGTACATGATTAAAATAGAATTCTGGTGGCTAGAGAATACATAAGGCACATGGCCCAAGCAGGGGATACAAACGAGTGGTACCAGTACGTGATTCTGATAATATATAAGTCAATTCATGGATCCAAACAAACCATGAGAGATAAGTAGTACAGTACGATTCATATATAAGTCAATTCATGGATCCAAACAAAAACCGACATGAGAGATAAAGTAATGATAAAGTGCAAGTGCTATTACATACAGTATATCCTACAATATATATGATAGGCAGATCACCAGTTAAGACCAAACATAGTGTCACATAGTATCAAAAGTAAATACACCATACCAATCGCGATACCTTGCGCACCGTACCTACCCCCTGATGAAGCATTGAAGCAAAACGTGCGTCAGGGGCGCAGGGTATCGCGACTTTATCTACCACGGTAGTTAATCATAATTAACCCCTCTACAGCAATAAAACTGAAACACAACTAGCCCCGTTCCCACAATAAGTGGTCCTCTTCCTCCCTACTGATGTGAATGGTTCGGCATAGTCAACACGAAACCCTGACACCCTGTGTGCCTCTAACCTCCTGGAAGTCAATGTGTTGTAGGAACTACCTTTGGTAGGCCACAGGCCTAAAGCAGCCTATGGCTTGGCAGAGAAAGTTTGAGTGCAGGGAGCCAAAGGCTCTCTTCTTCACCACAGATTTCAACAAGATCTGCATCATGTGGATGTGGATACAGTGGAAAGAAGCTTTTACCCAGGGTTCAGGGCAGGCCTACCTCCAGACCTGGTTATGGTTGCAACTCCTACAGCCACCATCGTTATGTCCCTGGGTGCATGCAAATCTTTAATCTGGTGTGAGAGTACATGACTGTGGGAGGATAAACAGAATACAGGCAAGCCTCATGGTCAAGGAGTGCCTAAGACTCTGTGTAAGCTGGGAAAAATAGCAGATTCCTGCATGTAGCTACCTATGTAGTGGAGGTGAGTAGCTCTAGTCATAAATGGGGCTCTATCTTAGGACCTAGATAGGGTAAAGATGCAGCCAAGTATTGGGACCAGTGACAGAGGGGCTGGAAGGATCTTCATATCCTAAGCATTCAGAATTTCAGCCAAAGTCTGCATAATAGTCAGGCCTATGACCAAGACCAGCCAGCCTGCCTCCTGTAAGCAACAATGGGTGAAACATGGTGTGCAATACTGTGTGTTGCAATAAAGGGCAAAATGCAACTGAGGAGGGAGTATGCAGAGTTTGCGGAGATGAAGATACCACAACCTGGAGGTGCATTGTGAGTGACTGTGTCAAGTGGAAAGAAAGCCATGTGATGATAATAGATAGCACAGATACAACCATCTTCATTGCTGTTAAAGTGTCGACACCCATGGAATTGGATGCATCACAAGACAGAGGGACAGTGAGTTGTTGCCACTGTAACAGACAGTATTATTAATTAACCTATTGCCTCTAAACCTGTTGTAACTTTATACTAGTTGCTCCATGAGAAACTAATTACTAAGCCAGTTACATCTTGTGAGAAGCGTGTCCTCCTGATTCCTTTCAATATCCAAGAGTGTGGAGCCATGCATACTGTACCACTAACGTCCAAAAAGATCCTTTCTGTAAGGTATGACTCTCTTACTTCAATAGTCATTGACAGGCCATTGTAGAGAAAACTCATGATTGCAGCTCACTATCAAGAGGTTTCTGCAGAGAGGATTGCAATCATTTATTCTCTGTGTTTGGTGTCTGGCAGTTATTGATTTATACAGTACAGGTACCATGACAGTCCAAGATAACATAATGAGGATGCAGAAGGTGTAGATACTTGGATCCTACACACTATAAATCAAGCCACAAAGACTATCGCTTAATAGAAAATGAAAATAGTTGGAACTGGAAAGATTTGTATTGCTTATTTGTTTCAGTAGATGCTAATACACTTTATACATATATCTGAAACCTTTCCAGTTATTATAGATTGATCTCTAAAGTTTTATGCTGCATAGAGAAGAGATTTTACAGACTCCCACAGACATATTTATTTCCTCTGCGTAAGAGATTTGACAGTCAGTTTTAGCAGTGTGTAGCCAACCTAGAGGCTTTGTTGCCTAGCAAATCATTCATTCTCACTAAATTTCAGTATTATATGGTGCCTTAGCCTAAGGAATCCATTCAGTTTGATATCTTGTCTCTATAATATTTGTTCCAGGCAGATATTATTAGAAATGTCTACTGCCCAGATATAGAGTGATATATTGATGCGGCAACTGTGCCTGCTGTATAGCAATCCGACACACAGGATACAGTTTAGGATTGGGGGAGGGGATTTTAATAATATGTGCATTCTGTGATGTAGAACATCTTCAGTATCTCTATCTTGGCACTTTTATTAAGTGAGTAGACAGGACACATTTCAGAGTGTATTATTGATAAGATATGAACTCACTGATGGATCTCAGAACAAATGCAGTTCTCAGAACAGAAAGAATATTGCCGTTTGCGACATTTACCTGCCTTTTCTACTGAGCCAATACAATGTAGCAATACACACAGAATTTAATGGCTTTTGTTTTTTGTATTTCTAAGGTCTTGTTCACATTTACTGTAAAACTGCATGTCATTTTACAATTGTAATAATTCTGCTATCTACACATATTTTTACCAGATCTGGTAATATTATTACAGTTAAACCTAGTTAATTCAACTTTATTTAGTAATGGACGGCGGAAAACAAAATAAAATGAGATGAAATCAGCAAATTTCCTTAAAATTATTTGGGGTCCAAATCTATTAATTTGGCTTTCAGATTTGATTTGGTCTAAATAATTCAACCTGAATCGATATTGCCCAAATCACCCTGAAAAAGTTATGTATGACTCTCCCGGGGTCTCTAGAACTTCATCCAAGGGAGTGGCAATAGGTTTGATGTTATTTTAAGTAATCAATGATTGTTCCCCTTTTTAGGAGCAGTTTCAGATTTGTTATTCTGGGCAGGGTAAGGTTCCCAGCAGCAGCAGTACTGTATGGAACATAGCAGACAAGATAGGAGATGTGCAGCTGTGTAGGGGTAGTACTAGTGGCAGCTGCAGCACAGCATAGAAGATGATGCACAAGGCAGGAGATGTGCAGCTGTGTAGGGGTAGTAGTAGCGGCAGCCGCAGCACAGCATGGAAGATGATTGTCACAAACGTGCCTGCATCAGGTTGCAGGCGTTCGCCTAGACTTTCAAAAGTGACATAATTTTACATGCTTTCCTCTTGGTTTGGTTGCTGTTTACCACACCCTTCCCCTCAGCTGATGTGGGTGTGGTGATTATCTTTCCCCTATTTATCCCTTACTCTCCCAGTATCCCTTGCGGTTTATACTGTCTGCTGACATTGTTGTGTGTGGTGTGGATCTTGGCTGAGATCCGGTTGCTGCAATATCTGCAAGATAAGTCTCATTTTCCCTTTTGTGTTTATCCTACTTTTCCCTGTTCTGGTTTTGCCTTCTGGAGTCTTCTGTTCGTCCTTCCTTTTGGAGGAACGGGTTGACTCCTTCCCCTGTCACTAGTGGCAGGGTTCTCTAGGGTCAGGTGTTATTAGGTTCCGTTGCATGAACTCTCCTACCACTAAGGCGGTTCCTGATAGTCAGTCAAGGCCTGGAGCAGGGGTTCAGGCTATGGAGTTCCGAGATAGCTGAGTGCATCCTAATGAGTGTTCATAGATAAATGCCAAGTGGCTGTGTCATGCAGACTTGCTAATTGCCTCAATGAATTCATGTTTGAGGGAGCTTAATACAGATCAGGCTCAATTCTGTGATTATGGGGGTATCAAACCAGCTTGAGTAGTTCCCCACTTCTAATAGTTGACCCTGCCTGTGGGTAGAGGGATAACTGTCTAACGCAGAATACTAGTGTAAATAGAGTAAATGTTTTAGATTGTCTGAGCTACTACAAGCTCCATGCCTTCTCAAACAGCTGATTGGTGCGGTGGGTATTAGGTGTTGCGACCCCGACCGATCACTGATACTGATGAAATCCAGAGGATAAAGACTCAGAAAACCCCTTTAAGAAAACCTTCTATCAACTTTTCAGTGTGTGTCTGTGTAGTGTGATGATTCACATAAATAATTACTGTAGTTTATAGCTTTAAATGCTGCCTGCAGCTTTAAATAAACATTATGGTTGCAAGAGTCCCTGAGGTAGCCTGACTGTCTGTGATTATGAATTATGTGATGAAGATTGGACTCGTTTAGTGGTTCTAATATTCTCACGTTGAGTTTTCTCATTGTGCTGCCTAAGTAGAGTTTATTACATAATGAACATGAAGTGATGTAAATTACTATCTCTTAATTATAATTAATATAGTAACTAAAGGGGTATTCCAGTTAAGTTGTTATCTCATATCCACAAGATAGCCAATAACTATTAGATCGGTGGGTATTCTCCTGCTAGAACCCCCACTAATCATGAGAACGGGTCCCTGTAGACCGCGGAGCTCTCCAAAATGTATGGAGCGAGCGGTCAGGCTATGGGAGTTCCGGAGATAGCTGAGTGCAGTGCTCTATGAAACTTCCATAGAAATGAATGGAGTGGCTGTGAGCATGCTGGACTTCCCACTTCCAATGCCGTTCATTTTGGGGAGCTAAACAAGGTACAGGGCTCAATTCTTGTGATCTATGGGGGTCAAAGCAGTAGGACCCCCACTGATCTAATAGTTACCCCCTTTCCTGTGGGTAGGGGATAACCAAATAACCAGAATACAGTGTAAATAGTAAATGTTTTAGCATTGTCTGAGCTACTACAAGCTCCATTGCCTTCTCAAACAGCTGATTGGTGCGGGTCCCAGGTGTTGGACCCCTACCGATCACATACTGATGACCTATCCAGAGGATAAAGACTCAGAAAACCCCTTTAAGAAACAGCTTCTATTCAACCTTTTCAGTGTGTGTGTGTGTATGCTAGTACAATGCTAGCTTTCAGTTTGAGGACACATGATTTAATATCTCTAATTTATTACCAACCTGGCTTCACGTATATGTAACACATTACCCTATCTCCTTGAAATGCACAGATCTATGTCCCACTGTTTAATAATGAGTGTACTGGCTGCAAAGCCAGAAATTTCTCTGCAGCTCAATTCTCATTCTCATCCAAGCAATTCAAAGACATTTGGGGTATTAGTTGTGCTGTGTGCTTCAGAAGGCTCAGCAAGGTTTTGTATAATCCATCTTAGGAGAATGCTTCATGCAGAAAATTACACTGGCACTACCTGTGGTATGCAGTACCTAGCAATCACTGCTGAAAAGGCAATTCTGTTGATAAATAGTTAACACCCTTTAATGCCGGCCAATTTATTTCAGCATTCAAATGCGATTCATATTTATAGCTCAATCTGCTCAACTGGGATTGTTCTTTTGAACCTCAGATAAGGTAAATGACTCCTGCTTGGCAGAAAAAGTAGTAACTTCCTATTAGCCCACGAGCAACTAAACTTTTTTTGAATACCTTCTTGTTCCTAATCTAGTGGCTACGCAAGATGCTAAATATGGAATGCATTAATGCTTGAAGCCAGATCACAATGAGTTGTAATCCACATGTGTGACCCCACTGAACTCTCTTGTCATGCCGTCATGTTTTTTATTGTAGTAATATTTCATCAAGGACGTGTGAAAGTTATATTACAAACTATCGTCCTTCAAGAGTACACTGTGTAAAAATGCAAGGAAATTAATTGGCCTCTCTTAATGCGCCAGAATAGACTGCTAAATAACTTTCATCACATGCGATTCCTACATGGCACGAGGCTCTGCATCTGGTTTCTTTTAAGAAGTGAGGGGAAAAATGAGTTTCATCAGTGTTTAAATCAGTGGTTTTAATTTGGGTACATTTGTTATATTGGTGGCTTAACAATGCAGTAAATTTGAGCTATCAAAATAAGAGCTTTGAGTTAAAGCATATTTCCAGTTCTTCAAAGTTTCTTGCAGTGATACTGTAGCTTAGGTCATATGCATGTCTAACCTTATTACAGATGCTTACGTCATGGCTGCTCTTTCCATTGAAATGAATGGAAACCTTAGAAGGAGAAGCTTGCAGTTCCAGCTTTTAGGGTGGATGTACTGTATTCTTATCTCTCTGTTGAGGTCCCTTTTCCATGCCTACCTTTCCAAGTAGAAGACAGAAGCAATGGCACTTCACGTTAGTACAGTATGCTCCAAAATAGGACCTTATTTATTATAGGCCGACGGCATACACCAGGCCAGTGTCGTAGGGCCCACCAGTAAAATTTATTTTGGGGGCCCACCATACGTTTACATTGAAATATTACCTGCTCACATAGCAGCAAGATGCTACCAGATGATTGAATATGGGGGTCTCTGCAGAAACTTTGAGAAGGTTAATCCTTGGGAAGAAGAGGACACTAGCTAGCTTTCCTCTATACCTAGAAGTCATCTCAGCTCTGATCGTGTCTATAATAATAAACTGGGGAGTTACTTTAATGATCTATCAAGTTTTTTTTACATGAACATAGGCTGGTTGAGTGCACTGTGTTATGTGCCACTTGTGCAGGGGGTGGGAGACTATTGGCCAACCTTGCTCAGGGGCCCACGGAGAATAACCAGGTGTGCTACCCGATGCATACTCCTCGTCATAAATTAAGCCCATCATCCTACAGTCCATGCACCTGAACTGAGAACTACGCAACCCCCGGCTGGCATAGATTTGAGTCTTCTTCTACTGAAGTAGAAAATACATGTGGGTGGGCTGCTGGTTCTGCCCTCAACTCACACTCACCACACCCCTTTTTGGGAAAGTGGTGAGGCTGACGAAGTAATGGCACTTGTACAAAAATGTTTTCACAAGTGTCTTAGAAAAAGTCACAATTTGTGAGTTTTTCATGCCACTAAAAGAGGCGTACTTTACTGATAAATTCAGCTAATAGTCTTTATTAACAAACCAAATACCAAATGCCGAATTATGGTCCTTAATGGACCTTTATCAACAGTAAATCTGTATTATACAAATATTTAGTGAAGCCTTCCTGGACCCAAATGTCTGTTAATTTTGTACGATTACTGTTGCTTCACAATACACCAGCCATTTTGACCTGCATCCGCTCTGGAAATTATTTGGTTTCCTAATAAACACTATGGGGAGATTTATCAAAACCAATCAGATTCCACCATTCAGATTCCAACAGAGCTCTGAAAAATGAAATGTGAAATCTGGTTGCTGTGGGCAACAGCCATTTTTCCTTTAAACCGGTTTTGATAAAGCTCCCCATGTTTCTTTTAGTGCATACTAAGGTGAAGTGCCATTGATTTTCTTTTCTATTGTAATGACTGCTAAGTCCTCAACAAACACCACATCTGTCTCACAGACTGCAGACTGTATTTGTTTGAACATTACTTTTCCAAGTAGACAAAAGAAGAACAGTGGTATAACTACAGGTGACACAGGGAGGGAA
This sequence comes from Rhinella marina, assembly GCA_900303285.1. Classification (NCBI taxonomy): domain Eukaryota; kingdom Metazoa; phylum Chordata; class Amphibia; order Anura; family Bufonidae; genus Rhinella; species Rhinella marina. The sequence goes on from ONZH01028928.1 coordinate 84,327, forward strand.
AATGTGACAAAATAATAATAGAACATTACTTACACATTAAATTCCCTACTTCTCCACCACCGTCATTTGGGTGTCCCCCTGGTCTTTGCTTACTTACAGCGATAACATGTCCATATCACCATATGACCTCTGCAACCAATCACTGCCCTCAATGGTCTTGCTAGTTTCAGAGCAAAAGGTTCCTTTCCAGATTACCAGGATGGCTACAAAAGCTGTGTTTTCCACTTTATATTCATATCGCAGCTTGCTATAGACTGTAGGTCACTACTTCTCAAACTATGAGCTGGACCTAATTATTGGTGAGGCTACCTGGGGAGGCAGTTCTGTCAGAAGTGATCATATACTGTACCACATATGGTCCCAATTTCTGTGCAGCATCATCATATGGTTTAGCAAAATATTTGAGTCATACGTGTCTGTTTATTGGTTTCAGGGGGAAAAAATGAAAGATAAATTGAATAATGTTTTTAGTTTTTACATAGTCCTTGACGAGATGTGGTAGAAAAAAATTGAGAAGCGCTACTGCAATTTACTGAATAAACTGTATAGGATCAAGTTTTGATATATACTAAATTATAAAGAAGAGCCACATATGCTGTCATATGAACCCTATTTATGCAAATGTTCAAAACACTTTCAAGCAGGAGCTACAAGGTATATAGAATACAAGGAGAAAAGAAAAATGTTTGGCCGACGATTTATAGAAAACTTCAAAACACCTCTTAAAGATAGACCTCATATCCTACTATATGTATATTGTTCTTTTTCTTTTATAGTACCGCATCTCTAGAGAATTACATTTTACTTTTATTTTAGGTGGGCCTTTCAAAGAGGTTTCCCTCAATATGATAAATACATAGAAAATAGAGCTGAGTGAATCAGTGCTATATAAACTGAATTAGTTATGAATTTCCAAAAAATTATAAATTCAACAAATCTGAAACTTTTCTATCAAGTTCTGCACAAATAGTTCAAAATTGTGGCAACATTTTACAGATCAAAAAACAAGAAAAGAAGGCATTTGACAAAAAAAAGATAATTTTTGCATAATTTTCTAATTAATTACTGACAGTGCAGTGTGTTTTCAGACTGTTACCACCAGCTATCATCCGTTAGCCCATAGCCATATGTGTTGCTGTCACTTTGTGCTGCCTTGTTGGTAAAGAGCTTGAAAGGGCTTGGATACAGTCCTAGAAGATTCCAGAGTATCATACATGGCTTTTCCGCACAACCTGAGCACTTTTTATTCAAGTCAAACTTATTTGGACTGATTCTAATCTGAGGGCTGACTTGAACAAATTGGACCTGAAGTGATTTTTTGGAAATTTGCTCATCTCTAGTAGAAACTAAAATGGTTGAATACTGCAGGTGCATATGTTAAAGGTAAGACTGTTCTCTAAGCAAATAAATAACTATGAAAATATTATGATGCACAGTTTAAGAGTTTCAAACTTCCTGTCTCTCTCGAAAACAGATGAATAAATCATTCCTTAATGCCTCATCCCATTTTAGGTGTCAAAGCTAAGTGTCTTCCATCACAGATCTTGGAAGACCTTGGCTGACATAAACATATGATGTTAGGGATGATTCCTACTATCCATGAGGGAGTATATTATGTAATTCAAAATTGTTTATTATCAGAATAAATGGGAAGATTCCAGGAGAAAACAGCTCCCCTAGGAGTCTTGTTTCATTCCACCTAAACATACATGACTTTCCATGTGCAACGAGGCTGAAATGAATTTCCAGGTGTGAAGCAGGTTTTTTGCTTTTTTCATGATTCTCAAGTGTGAATATGCATATGCATACATTCCTGTGTCAAAACAGATATCCCGTTCATCAGCTATAAAATGCATCTAATTTCCAAACCCAGAACTTGAAAAGTTGACATTCTTTCATAGGGCCAACTATGATTAACCCATGAAGACCTATGGGTTTATATTCATGAATTTTAAAACATATGGGTCTGTTATGCCTCTTAGCACATTTATATCTTATCATACAGTATAAATATACTCTGTTTCTGTTTTCTTACTAAAACTAGTTACTGTATACAATGAGAGGGATTAATTATGCCCTATAGTCCACAATACCAGCTTCAAAAAGTTACAAAGTGAGGCTTTGCAAATTTCCGGCCATATTTGCACAAAAAATTTGTGACATTCTGCAGTTCAGCCCCACTCGCTACAGTTTTCAAAAGCAGGTGGGAACATCGGTATGGTCAGACTATCAAATTGAATTAGGCCAAATTTATGAACTGCAACTTTTTTAAAAAGTCACAAAAATTGTCACAATCTTACTAGAGTTAAAAGGTGGAGTAGAAAGTAAGTAACATCTCAAGAAGTGTTAGACTTAAAGATGCACCAAATTTACTTAACATTGTGTGACATTTTACAAATTCACCACAAAATACATAAATGCAGAATCCTGAAATACTGACAAAAAATTTCTTTATGATAAATCTCCTCCAGTTTGTTAGTCCCAGAGACCTTTGTACCAATGTTGAGTTGCCCAGGCCGGATACATTTAACCAATGTGATTTTACTGCAATTAAATAAAAGATGCATTAGATAAAATGTAATATATACTAATGAAATGGCTCACCCGTTCTATTATGGGCAAAAGGAGGGTGCTCTATCTAAAGGCTCACCCTAGCCAATAATGAAGGTAAATTATTTATATACAACTGGAACTGACCAGATATAGACAGGAAATTATTTTCCACAAAGTTCATAAAAATAAAATGTATTACTCAAAACTCCAATTCATATTAGTGTTGTTGGCCACTGAGGAAGGAGTGAGTACACTCTGAAACATGTCTCGCAGTTATTGATTTTTTTAATAATTTTTTTGCACGCAAAGCTATCTCATTTAGGCTTCTTTCGCACGAACGTAGTCTATGCGGGATCCGAGCTGCAGATCCGGACCCATTCATTTCTATGGGGCTGCAAAAGATGCGGACAGCACACTGTGTGCTGTCCGCATCCGTTGCTGTGTGCCACGACCCCGCAAAAAGAATAGAACGTGTCCTATTCTTGTTCGCAAATTGCGGAAAACACATGGGCCGCAAAAAAAAACAATATTCGTGTGAAAGAAGCCTTATGGAAAGATACTAACGGAAGAACTCCTTTTGCAGTCTAATTCAAGTGACCACTGGCATAACCTAGATTGAAAATTGAATACCACTGCAGTGGATCTCAACGCTGCACACTCACAGGATATGAACTGAAACAGACAAGCACTGCTACTGACAACCCGATACAAGGTACGAGTGGGAAAGCTATATAACCCGATACAAAATGCCAGCGGGTAAGTCACAGAATATATGGTCACAACTTCTGTAACAGCAAGTAAGTGCATTAGTGATCACTGCATATACTGAAACAAACTTATGGGAGATAGTTCCGAAGTAAGCGAGACGCTGTAAGCATGTGTTTAAAGAACATGGTTGCATAATTTAAACATCGAAGGCAACTATAAAATATAAGGGTGGTCATTACATTGATTCAAATATACACCATATACAATTTGTTACAAGTAGCAAGATACTGGACTTGGTTACTACAATTAACTGGTGGAATTATCATAAACAGTAACATCGACAGGATCAATGAACTTTCACTCTATGGCAGCAAGAATTATTTGTATGGGATCTATGAAATAGTAATTTATCATGCCGCAGGAATAAAGTATTTTTATGTGATTTAAGAATAGATTATTTTTTTATTTTTGATTATTTTTAATTTTGAAATCACATGTATACATTTTTTGTTCATAAAATTTAAGATGTTGATCTGGAGTGGTTTATACTAATGATATTTATCTAGCAGTTTTTATTTTTATTTATTTTTATTTTTTGAGTAATAAATTGTATTTTTATAGTTCTGAACTTTGTGGAACATCATTTCCTGTCTATATCTGGTCAGTTCCAGATAGAGGTGTGCCATCTATTATATATATATATATATATATATATATATACAGTATATATATATATATATATTAGATAAAATGTATGTATGCATCCGTGATATCAAAGAGTTGACGTGTTCACCATCATGTTGTGCAATGTGTATTTAGTCCAATAACATGGTTACTATATTTACAGTAAACAGAAAAGTGACCCCAATGCTTTCTCTGCCTCTGAAAGGATGTGTTTACTCCTGCCTAAGCTGAATTAAGTTCCCCCATGATGTATTTTAAGTTGCTTAATTCGAGCAGCTCTACTTGTTTTCTAACAGCAATAGAAGAGCTTGGCTGGCTGTAATGTAGCAACCTTGAAACAAGTCACGTCTGTGGCAGGCTGCCAGGTAAAATAGGGGTAGCCATGGATGAGCGAGCATTTTCATTATAAGACATGATTCATGCTCAGCTTCCCGAAATTTCACAATTTTATTTACAACAAGAGTTCGATGAGCCCAGAACTAATTTCATCATGTTGAGTTTAACACTCATGTGCAGGATAAATAAAAGCAGGTAAACAACCAATTTTGCAATTAAAGTGAATTTACAATGTTATTATCTGGGTACCTTCAACTTACACACTCACACACTTTTGGAGAACATGCGTTTATAAAATAGCAAATGTGTAGCAGTCCACAGTAACCAGGCAAGTGACTTGTGGTAGCAGGGCCGTTTTAAGACATTGGTGGGCCCAGTGCAAAGATCAAGAGTGGCCCCCCCCCGCTCAACCCCTCTCCCGCCCCCCGCTCCACCCCTGTCCCGCCCCACACGCTCCACCCCTGTCCCGCCCCCACGCGCTCCACCCCTGCCCCGCCCCCACATGCATTTTGCCTCCTTAAAAAAATAAATAAACACCAAATTTTATTTGTTTTTACCATATTGAGGCAGCAAAAGGCCTTGGTAAGTAACCTTTTTAACCCTATGCTGCTTGTATCTAAACATAGCCCTTAGGCTATATTAGTTATTGATGCAGCATAGGGTTAAATAAGTTACCCAGCAAGGCCTTTGCTGCCTCAATATGGTAAAAACACAGCATAAGGCCTTGCTGGAAACATATAATCATATGCTGCTTAAATGATGCATGCAGAACTTTTCTGTCCGGTCTTTTTACAGAATCTGTGACCCAAATGCAAATGTGAATGGATAGTATTAGACGTATAGCATCAGATGTATGTTTAACACACAAATACAGAGCAAGAACCAAGATCACTACATACACACAGCACCAAACCAAACCCATAAGTCAAATACAGCACCAGAACCAAGTTCTCTACATAAATACAGCACCAGAACCAAGTTCTCTACATAAATACAGAACCAGAACCAAGGTCTCTACATAAATACAGCACCAGAACCAAGTTCTCTACATAAATACATCACCAGAACCAAGTTCTCTACATAAATACAGCACCAGAACCAAGTTCTCTACTTACATACAGCACCAGAACCAAGTTCTCTACATAAATACAGAACCAGAACTAAGCTCTCTACATAAATACAGAACCAGAACCAAGTTCTCTACATAAATACATCACTAGAACAAAGTTCTCTACATAAATACATCACTAGAACCAAGTTTTCTACATAAATACAGAACCAGAACTAAGCTCTCTACATAAATACAGAACCAGAACCAAGTTCTCTACATAAATACATCACCAGAACCATGTTCTAGTAACATAGTAACATAGTTTATAAGGCCGAAAAAAGACATCTGTCCATCCAGTTCGACCTGTTTTCCTACAAGTTGATCCAGAGGAAGGCAAAAAAAACCCTGTGCGGTAGAAGCCAATTTTCCTCACTTTAGGGGAAAAAATTCCTTCCCGACTCCAATCAGGCAATCAGAATTACTCCCTGGATCAACAACAACCCATATCTAGTAACTATAACCTGTAATATTATTACCCTCCAGAAATACATCCAGGCCCCTCTTGAACTCTTTTACTGAACTTACCATCACCACCTCCTCGGGCAGAGAGTTCCATAGTCTCACTGCTCTTACCGTAAAGAATCCTCTTCTATTTTTGTGAACAAACCTTCTTTCCTCCAGGCGCAGAGGATGTCCCCTCGTCATGGTTACTGTCCTTGGGATAAAGAGATCATGGGAGAGATCTCTGTACTGACTCTTTACTGATAAAGAGATCTGTACTGAGATCTCTGTACATAAATACATCACTAAAACCAAGTTCTCTACATAAATACAGCACCAGAACCAAGTTCTCTACATGAATACATCACCAGAACCAGGTTCTCTACATAAATACAGCACCAGAACCATCTGAGTAGTCAGGTCATCCCTCGCCATATGACCGTGTAGGGTGTGCAACTACAGCTCCCAGTATGGCCTGAACATGTGCAAAGGGATGCTGGGAGTTGTTGTTGCACAAAACAGCATGCTACCACCCATCATTAGGCTTCTTTCACACTTGTGTTCAGACGGATCCGCCCGAAAATGCATTCGTTTGCTTCCGTTCAGAACGGATCAGCATTGCCTATGTTTTGCCTATGTTTGAAAGTCCCATAGGGAACGGATCCGTTTGCTAATGTGCATTAGCAAACGGATCCGCTCCCATTCACTTGCATTAGAGCGGAGACGGATCCGCATCCATTCCGCTTGGTCAAGTGGACACCAAAACGCTTGCAGAGCGGAATGGAGACGGAACGGAGGCAAACTGATGCATTCTGAACTGATCCTTATCCATTCAGAATGCATTAGGGGAAACTGATCAGTTCAGGACCGTTTGTGAGACCCTGGAACGGATCTCACAAACGGATCCTGAAAACGCCAGTGTGAAAGTAGCCTAAGGGGTTGTTCACATATCAGTTTTTTGATCAGTTATTTCCATCAGTTATTGTGAGCCAAAACCAGGAGTGGACACTAAACAGAGATCAGGTGTAATGAAAAGATCTGCACCTGTTTGGTGTTTTTGACCCGCACCTGGTTTTGGCTCACAATAACTGATGGCAATAACTGAATGTGTGAACAACCCCTTAGCTGTAGATCATCCAGGTGACTACAACACTCATCATACACAGTCAGTAGCAGAATAATCATTTCCATTTAGTTACTTACAGGTGACGTCTTCTCCTGAGTTCTTCCCCATCTGGCTCAGACCACCATGATGACTTCTTCCGTCCACAATTCAGCTCTGCAGATTTTGCCGAGAAGATCTCTTTATCTTCACACTTTACCATCACATCCTGCAGACTGACACAGACTCATCTCAGTGCCACATACTGTGCCCTGAATATAACAGCAGCATTAGTGCTACACACAGATACGGTGTGTATTAGATGTAGTGTGTACTGATGTGTGAGGTATAATAGATGCAGTGTGTACAGATATATAGTATATACAGCAGTGTACTGACATGGGAGGTGTGATGTATACTGCTTTGTATACTATATACCTGTACACACTGCATGTGTTATACCTCATATATCAGTACACTGCTGTATATACTATATATCTGTACACACTACATCTATTATACCTCACATACCAGTACACTGCTGTATATACTATATACGTTTACCCACTGCATCTATTATACCTTGTACCTGACGTATCAGTACTCTGTATGTATACTATGTGTCAGGTGTGAGGTATAAAAGATGCAGTGCATACAGATATATGTGGACGGTCATATATTATGGTCACTGTGTGAGGTATTGGGGGTTGTAGTTAAGGTTCCAGTCAGTTTAAGGGATAGGATTAGCATTAGTGTTAGGGTTTGGGGCCAGTATTGGGGTTAGGGAGCAGTATTGGTGTTAGGGGCTAGTATTGGTGTTAGGGACTACTATTGGTGTCAGGGGCTACTATTGGTGTCAGGGGCTAGTATTGGCGGTTAGGGGCCAGTATTGGCGGTTAGGGGCCAGTATTGGGGTTAGGGGCCAGTATTAGCATAAAGCTACATTCAGACGACCGAAAGTGTTTAGCAGCCCACAAATTGTGGATCCGCAGAACACATTTTGCATACCGCACAGTGCCAGTCCTATATAGAAATGCATATTATTGCAGGCAAGAATAGGACATTTGCTTTATATTTTTTGTGGGGCCACGGAACGGAACTACAGATGTGGACAGTACATGGTGTGATGTCAGCATCTTTTGCGGCCCCATTGAATTGAATGGGTCTGCACTCATTCCGCAAAATTGTGGAATGGATGCAGACCCAGAAATATGGTCATCTGAATGCACCCTTAGGGCCAGTATTGGGGTTAGAGGCAACATTAGGGTACATTCACATGATCGTATTTCTATTAACTTCAATGGGGCTGCAAATCCGTAGTTCCGCTCCACAGCCCTGCAAAAAAGATAGAGCATGTCCTATTCTTGACCGCAATTGCAGACAAGAACAGGCATTTTTATCATAGGGCTGGGCATGTGCCAGTATCCGTGTTTTGTGGAGCCGCAATTGTGGATCACAAAACAAATATGGTGATGTAAAGGAGAAAGTATTAGGGGTCAGTACCGTACATTAGGGTTAGCGGTCAATATTAGGGTTAGGGACAGTATTAGAGTTCAGTATTAGGGTTAGGGGGTCCAGGGTTAGAGGTCAGTACCAGGGTAGGGGTCAGCACAGGGATTAGGGAGAAGGACAGGGCCAGTATAAGGGAAGGGGGGGGGGACAGGGCCAGTATTTGGGGGTGAGACAGGGCCAGTATTTGGGGTCGATTCTAGGGGGTCAGGGGCCAGTATCAGGGTTAGGGGTCCAAGGTTAGAGGTCAGTTACAGAGTAGGGGTCAGGGGCCAGTACTAGGGTTAAGGGTCAGGCAGGGCCAGTATTAGGGGGTCAGGGGCCTGTATTACGGTTGGGGTCAATGCAGGACCAGTATTGAGGGTTAAAGTCCAGGGTTAGGGGGTCAGGCAGGACCAGTATTGGGGGGTCAGAGGCCTGTATTACGGTTGGGGTCAATGCAGGGCCAGTATTGAGGGTTAGAGGCCAGGGTTAGGGGTCAGGCAGGGCCAGTATTAGGGGGTCAGGGGCCTGTATTACAGTTGGGGTCAATGCAGGGCCAGTATTGAGGGTTAGAGGCCAGGGTTAGGGGTCAGGCAGGGGCAGTATTAGGGGGTCAGGGGCCTGTATTATGGTTGGGGTCAATGCAGGGTCAGAATTAGGGTTAGAGGCCAGGGTTAGGGGTCAGGCAGGGCCAGTATTGGGGGTCAGGGGCCTGTATTATGGTTGGGGTCAATATTAGGGTTAGAGGCCAGGGTTAGGGGTCAGGCAGGGCCAGTATTAGGGGGTCAGGGGCCTGTATTATGGTTGGGGTCAATATTAGGGTTAGAGGCCAGGGTTAAGGCAGGGCCAGTATTGGGGGTTGAAATAGGGTGGCAGGGGCTAGGTTTAGGGCAGCATGTAGGAGGGCAGTTTATACTCACCTGTCCTGGCGCAGTCCGCGGTCCCATGATGCAGACCCAGCCAGCCTCTTCTGGTGGGTCTCTTGAGGAACGTCGCAGGCCCTCGTCACTTCATCGCGCCGCCCACCGGCGGAGCCGCACTGGATCCGGATGGCGCCGCCTCACCGCTACCTAAGTTTACAGGTGAGCGTGCGCCCCGGCTAGCGAACCCCCCCACCCACCTCTCCGGGAAATAAAAAAAATAATAATAATTTATGTGACCGGCCGGTTGTAAGGGGGGGCCCCCCCACGTGACCTATTGGTGGGCCCGGTGCAGATGCACCATATGCCCTATGGATAAAGCGGCCCTGTGTGGTAGGACCTCCCTGCTCTACTCCTGCTGATTGGCAGCTTTCTCCCTTTACTGCTCAAATGGAGAAAGCTGTCAATTAGCAGCAGGTGATTAGAAGGTAAATGAAATTGTGCATCAATATGGAAGGAGCCATATAGAAAGGATTGCCATGAACACATCTCTCAATGCAAAAGTCATTTGACCATATTAGCCATCTCAAGTGGTATTAGTGGGAAAAAAGCATATTTTCGATCACCAATTTAATGGGCTATGATTTCTTCATGGGATTTCAAGATACATTTAACAGCATTTCTGGTCTAACAAGACCTTTATCACATTGGATCTGCTATGTGGCACAATGCTAAACAGAAGGCTATGCCATGAACACTGGAGTGGGGAGGAGGCATCTCATATTGTCTAGGATTCTAGAGGCAATGCACATCATTGAGAAGACTCCTGGATCGGCTCACTTTGCAGCTAATGAACTGTGATTTTATAAAAGCTACTGCAAGAAATCTGGTAAGTGGCACAGTGCTGAAATTAGTGGGTCCGGCACTACTTTATGCTACCCTCAGATAGGGCAGAATAAACTTGGTGACAAATTTCATTTAATGCATTATAATTATAATAACTCTGCAGTACTTATGTCCCATCTACACTGATGAGCAAAGGGTAACAATATTTTGAACTTTTGACTTTCAGGCTCCATATCTCACCATCCACTACAGCTTCGAATGTAAGACTACCAGCATTTTATAGACAATCATCTTGGCTATCTGATACATAAATTGTATTTGCAACTATTTAGCATATGATTAGTTCTGCAGATTCTTGTCATGTAACTACATTGTTACTGTTTTGCTCTTAAAATTCTACATTTTTGTTTTTATTATTTTGTTAGTATTTTGTAAATCCACCTTTGGATTTCAACACTGCCTGAATCCTTCTGGGCGTGCTCTCGATCGAAATCTGTTCCCAGGTCTCTTCTCCCTTGACATTTTTTTTCTTCTAGTTAAAACCAGATGGTGACACATTTCCTAATCTGTTTTTATTTTGTAATCGTAGATTTTTTTTCACTTTATTTCCTGCACATGAATATGGGGCCATCCATCTTGCCTGAGCTTTTGTTAACACTTAAAGGGGTTCTCCAACACCTATAATGCCCCCAAAATGCCCGGGCGCCTCATACAGGTTATACTTGCCCTGCTCCTCAACACCAGCATCACTCCTGATGTTCGCACAGCAACTGCTGCATCTCCCCGTCGCAAGAATCAATTATAGGGATATGTTTTAAAGCAGTCACAATGGGACATAGACAAATGAGGGGACCTCTTTGACTTCTATGGGAGAGTTTTCTGGGCATGTTCTGAAAAAATATTTAACATAACAAAAATTGATCTAAACAATAGGTCATTTTCTGATGACACATTCCCTTTAAGTTCATCTACCGGGACTCGTTTCAACATGTCCTATGGTAGGGACTAATGTAGAAATACAACATAGTGACTACAGTGCAGAATGCATTCACTTGTAGTGCTACACTGCAAGATATCCTCACACAATACAGCCATAAAGCACTGTCCTACCAGTATTATTACACAGCAGTACACAGTTTCTACATGTCAAATATCCAGTGGTATGTTAGTGATATTGATCAAGTTCATTGCGATTGCTGCCACTTCATAGTATACAGAGGTATATGTAGTAGTTGTCTATTCTTTATTTATCCATCCAGACATACACATACAACCTCGGCCAACATTTTGGTCTAATCCTTAGACCTTGTTTACGGCATGGTAAACAAGTAGAGAGAGTATATGGCAATTGTGCTGCTGGAGGAAGTGTGCTATGCAGTAGATGCCTACTGCTTACTCTACTTCCTCCAGCAGCACAATCGCCACATACTCCATCTACTCGCTCTCAATGCCGTAAACAAGGTCCAGGGATTGGACTGAAACAATGGCCGAGGTTGTACTTTTTTGCTGAATGGATAAAGAATAGATAACTACTACTTGTACCTCTATGTGCTATGGTTTCTGGAATTAAAATACTTGGATCATTTGTTACCGCTGAGCACCAGATATACTAAAGAAGTCAGTGTGCCCTCCATAATCCCCCTGCTTCCATAGTGCAGTCTCAATGGGATTGAATTCTTCTGAGAGTATAACTTTACAGTTACTGTCATTCACAGTGTTCATACGCACAGCAGTTTATTATTATATAGTCAACTTATTCAGAAAGAAAAGGTTGAAAAGACAGTTTTTAAAGGATTGCTGCTTTGTGATTCACAGCTCTTGCCCTATGCCATGATCCAAAGGAATGCAGTCATTCGATGATTCCATGTGCATTGAATGCAACAACAATGAAATCAGTTAAGGAAAAATGAGATAGGTAGTAAAGCACAAGGACAAAATATAATAAAATGAGAATTTTGAATGTCTACTGAGAAAACTAGTTCAAGAATCAGCCTTGCAGTTTCAGGTCATTCATAGGCAGGTCATATCCAACTTGATGGAACTCAAGAATTCAGAGATTCAAACAGACTTTACATATGCAGTACATCCAATTCTTGTATGAAATCCAATTGCTAACATTAGTGGCCGGAGTTAAGAAGAGGAATCACCACACAGATCCCTTGCTGCTCCCACTCTGATGTTTTCTGGGTCCCAACTTGTCACTTACTACCTAGTCCTTCTGTTGATTAAGAGAGACTTGGAAGCAGAGACTATGGGCTTATGAAACATCATTATGAATGGAAGCAGTGGGGGATCAGTAAAGTATGACTTTTTATCTTACACCATTCTGTGCCTTCTTTTAAAAAGAAGAATATTTGACCAGATTGTTTTTTAAATCTTGCCAGATGCATTACACAAAGGGCATTCAAACATGCTGGATTTGGTCAGATGGGCTGACGATCTAATGTCATCCCAAAGGCCCCTCTATAAAGTGATTGTGCGGTGCCGATCGGTTATCATGGCAGCTGGAGGCTGTATGCCTCTCAGGCTGTGTCTATTAAGCTGTTATCGACAGACAATAATTATTTTGGCATACTGAGTATATCGAAGCACCATAGAAGAAAATCAAATGATCACATTGGGGTGCCTCCTGGTGCAACTAACAATAAAGCAAATTTTAGTAAAAAAAAAATATATATATATACACTACCATTCAAAAGTTTAGGGTCACTTAGAAATTTCCTTATTTTTTAAAGAAAATCACAGTTTTTTTCAATGAAGATAACATTACATTAATCAGAAATACACTCTATACATTGTTAACGTGGTAAATGACTATTCTAGCTGCAAACATCTGGTTTTTAATGCAATATCTACATAGGCGTATAGAGGGCAACCATCACTCCAGTGTTCTAATGGTACATTGTATTTGCGAACTGTGTAAAAATGCTAATGGATGTTTAGAAAACCCTTGTGCAAGTATGTTAGCGCATCTGAAAACAGTTCTGCTGGTTAGAGAAGCTATAAAACAGACCTTCCTTTGAGCTAGTTGAGAATCTGGAGCATTACATCTGTGGGTTCAATTAAACTCTCAAAATGGCCAGAAAAAGAGAACTTTCATGTGAAACTCGACAGTCTACTCTTGTTCTTAGCAATGAAGGCTATTCCATGCGAGAAATTGCCAAGAAACTGAAGATTTTCTACAACAGTGTGTACTACTCCCTTCAGAGGACAGCAGAGTAGAAAGAAAAGTGGGAGGCCCTGCTGCACAACTGAGCGACAAGTACATTAGAGTCTCTAGTTTGAGAAATAGACGCCTCACAGGTCCTCAACTGGAAGCTTCATTAAATAGTACCCGCAAAATGTCAGTGTCAACGTCTACAGTGAAGAGGCGACTCTGGGATGCTGGCCTTCAGGGCAGAGTGGCAAAGAAAAAACCATATCTGAGACTGGCTAATAAAAGGAAAAGATTAATATGGGTGAAAGAACACAGACATTTGACAGAGGAAGATTGGAAAAAAGTGTTATGGACAGACAAATCGAAGTTTGAGGTGTTTGGATCACACAGAAGAACATTTGTGAGACGCAGAACAACTGAAAAGATGCTGGAAGAGTGCCTGACGCCATCTGTCAAGCATGTAATGTGATGGTCTGGGGTTGCTTTGGTGCTGGTAAAGTGGGAGATTTGTACACGGTAAAAGGGATTTTGAATAAGGAAGGTTATCACTCCATTTTGCGACGCCATGCCATACCCTGTGGATAGTGCTTGCTTGGAGCCAATTTCCTCCTACAACAGGACAATGACCCAAAACACACCTACAAAGTATTACAAGAAATATTTAGGGAAGAAGCAGGCAGATGGTATTCTATCTTTAATGGAGTGGCCAGCGCAGTCACCAGATCTCAACCCCATTGAGCTGTTGTGGGAGCAGCTTGACCGTATGGTACACAAAAAGTGCCCATCAAGCCAATCAAACTTGTGGGAGGGGCTTCTGGAAGCATGGGGTGAAATTTCTCCAGATCACTTTAGCAAATTAACAGCTAGAATGCCAAAGGTCTGAAATGCTGTAATTGCTGCAAATGGAGCATTTTTTGACGAAAGCAAAGTTTTAAGGAGAAAATTATGATTTCAAATAAAAATCATTATTTCTAACCTTGTCAATGACTATATTTTCTTTTAATTTTGCAACTCATTTGATAAATAAAAGTGTGAGTTTTCATGGAAAACACAAAATTGTCTGGGTGACCCCAAACTTTTGAACGGTAGTGTATATATATATATGTTATTTAAGATATATTTTTTTCTTATGAAATGTGCTTTTATTCTGCAAAAGTAGTAAAACATAAAAAAACTCTATAAAATAAAAGTAACATGCAATTTATGGTTAATGATGAACTAAATGTAGAATTTAATGTACAGTTATAAATATACTGTATGTACAGTAATTGCTCTTGGAATGCTGAAACAAAAAAGCAAAAAAACATAAATAGCCTGTGGTCCTACAGGCCAGAATAGACCTGATCCCTGATGGGTTAAATGCAATCCCATTCTCTGCCCTTACTGTTTTGTCAACTAACCTTTTTAGAATAAAGGTTAATTAAGCGTGGAACCAAATTTGTGTACCCACGGCAAAAAGCCTGCAAGGTTTATTATTATTGATCAACCCTGTGAAGCTTTTAAAAATGCCTACAGATTGATTCTAAATAGTGATTAATGATTGTATCCTGGTGCTTGGAAGCATAAAATACTGTAGCGCTCCATTAAATGAGTCAAACACTTCTTTGGTTGCCTATAAATTTCTCACAGACCTTTTTTCCAGCGAGAAGCGCAAATCTTTCTGATGTCCAGCTTGTCCATGTACAGTAACTCCAGAGACAGGAATAAAGTATTAGATTGTAATCTCAGCCAGTACGGGGACTAATGGACTGAATGCATTCGAAAAGATATACTGCACTTTTGTGGTATATATCTGGTGCAGGTTCTGTCGCACACCACGGCAGAATCTGCCACGTCTTCCCTGCTCGTGCCAGGTCTAAAAAAGGTGCAAGGTGTGGGTGGGGAAGGGGACGGGCCAGCAGGTCAATCTCATTCATCATTTTCTATGTCTGGTTTAAGGCGTAGAAAATGGTCTAAATGTAAGCAAGGAATCTGTCTTAAAGGGAGTCTTTCACCTATTTTTCACCTATATAACTAAGAGCACTTCCCCACAGAAAATTGCATACACATCCCAGACATATCTATGTGCACTTTGTGTCTGTATTACATGTCCAGGAAAAACACTTTTATTCTGCTGGAAAACAGCTCCCAAGTTCCCAGCTCAGCTGCTGCAAGTGCTCAAAGCAAACCAGATTGAAGAGGGGAGGGCTACTTTAGCTGCTCATATCTCGGGATTGGTAGCAGATAAAAAATGGTTTTCCAGGCTTTCAAATGATACCAAAACCACAGCATGATATCCAGTATATCAGAAGATATAGCTGTTAGAAATCGGAGAGAAAGCTGTTTTTAATTTCACTTTCAGCTGGGCACTTGGGAGCTGTTTTCCTGCAGAATAAAAGTGTTATCCTGGACATGTAATACAGACACAGGTATGTCTGGGATGTGTATGCAATCTTCTGTAGGGCACTGCTGTTAGTTATATAGGTGAAAAAGAGGTGAAAGACTCTCTTTAAATTTAGAATCGGCGGTGGATACACCAAAGTTAAGTAGAGGCTGGTGCCTCCCCACAACTTTGGCGATCCACTGCCAACACAGGGGCTTATTAAGACCAACATTTAAATGCACCCCATTGTCTATAGAGCAATGTAGAACTTTTGGGTCATTGTAAATAAATTATACAATTAAGAAATGCAGAGGACAAATTTACACGTCCTAATTCACTGAATCATTTTCAGTTTGCAATGTGCTCCAAAGTAATAGAGTAAAATATGGCATCTAAAGTGGCTTTACAACCATAGATGTTTATGATGAATTTGTGGAAAATGCCATATGCCACTTCTGGAAACCTATCTATTGGTGGAACCTGAGTCCTGTGACCCTTAACATGTAAATCATGGACGGAAGCTGAGGAAAATGTAAGTATAATGGGGATAAGTTCACCAGACAAAACTCAACATGGTTAAAATTATTTTAAATAAAAGAGGCATTTCTTGTGGGAAGGCCAATGCATTTTGTGTCAATCTGTGTGAGTTTGCTGTTCAAAGTGTTCCTACTATCTATATGTAATGCAGCACTGTAACCTTGGCAGAATGGTCATCTTAGCAAGTTAGGAGGGGCCCGTTTTCATTTTCTGTTATGAGGCCCATCCATACTCAGTTATGTAACTTGAAACTCCTGGGCCCAGATGAAAACCTGTAATAGGACTAAAATATTAATGACTTTAGATAGGTTAACAATATAAGATTGGTGGGGTCCAATTCTCAGAACTTCCATCAGTCAGGTAATTGGAGTGCCGCTCTGTTCCAGCAAGTGCAATATTATTTAATAGGCATTTCTCAGTGTAGTTAGGCCCCTACTACCATTCATCTAAGAATACCAATAGTTAAAAAGACCACTAAACAAAGAAAATAAGAAAAAATCCTGTATTTCGATCCATTTCCTCCTTCTTCTTGGTCCTTTTTGCCTCATTTTACAGTTAAAACTGAGAACTATTAAAGAAATATATCTGTGTCCCAGGCCATCCATGCCCCCCTCCTCCTTCTCCTCACTGTCCTGTGACAAGCTGTAAGACAAATGGTTGGAGCAGGAGCCTCTCTGCTGTGTCTTGTCAGCATTGAGGCAAAACGATTGTTAGCCCATCTCTGTTTGCCTAAGCCACACCCTTCAGCTAGTGAAGCGATATATAAAGTAACTGCTATAATCTACTGTATTTTTTGCCCTATAACACACACCTGCCCATAAGACGCACCTAGGTTTCAGAGGAGGAAAATTAGAGAAAAAGAATATTTTTTTTTTAGACCTCAGCTGAGAGACCCAATCAAACCCCCAATGTTAATCAGACCCCAATTAGACCTCAGATCTGACTCCCAATGTTAATAAGACCCCCAATCAGACCTCAAATCAGACCCCCATGTTAATAAGACCCCCTTTTAGATTCTGAGATCAGGCATCCAATGTTAGGACCCCTATTCAGGCCTCAGATCAGACCCCATATTAATAAGACCCCTATTCAGACACTCAGATCAGACCCCAATGTTAAGACCCCCATTCAAACCTCAGATCAAACAAAACCATAAATCAAATTACCTCATCTTTTCCAGACGCCAACTCCACATCAAGAATCCAGTTCCTGCTCTTCCGGCTCTTCCTGCCACACTGTGCTGTGAACTGACGCCGCACAGAGTAAGGTCACAGCATGCCGACGTTCTCACACTGTGCGCAGTCACAGAACAGCAAGTGGCCAAGTACCAGGAAGCGTGGAAGTGAGTACAGAGCCTGGAGAGTGCTGCCTTCACCGCCCCTTGGTCGTCCTGTAGTAATGAGCGCTTCCATAATGGAAACGCTCATTAGTATTCATCCCATAAGACGGTTTGGGTGGAGAAAGAGTGTTTTTTTTTTCTTTTTTTTCAGAGCAAACAATATGGTAAATAAGTTGTTGGTGGGTGCCAATGCAGGGAAATCGTATTTCTATTGTTTTAAATTAAAACCTGTCTGCAAATATCCTAATTCCTATTGTCTCCAGGATGTGGAAAGGAAGAGGAGGAAAAGGAAACTTTATCAAGACTGAATTTGTATTATTATTAATTGCAAACATGAAAAACCACTCGCTAGAGACAGATATGATACTATAATTACACAGCTGATTGTTCAATTATTATTCTCTTGGCAGTGTTAATCCTTGCAGAAGTTTATCAGCAAAGAAACACATGGAGAATACATCCACAGACAGATTCTCATTAATGCCCTGAATGTTTTCCTCCATCTATGTAATTGGCTTTTTAATCTATCTAGTTGCATCCTTAACATAATGTACAGTATTTGTCGTCACATCCCTCAATTTTAATGTGATTGAATAAAACAATCTTGCATAGTTACAGATATATATATATATATATATTTTTTTTTTGGGGGGGGGGGTGCAGTGGAAAAATGGTCAGAGGTGTAATTTAAGAAACCAACAGGCTTCGTGCTTACAAAGACAGTAAGCTTTGCTGGCTGTAGTCTGACCTTGTACTTCCATTTCATTGCATAATAATCATATGAGCTCCAAAGGAAACCATCCATTCATTTTCCCTTGTATTTGCCAGATGCAGCAAATAACAGTCATGATTACATCCCCAAATGTTGTGACATTTTCACTGCATCCAAGAATAGTCATGTGTAAAAAGGAAATCTGTTTTCGTCAAACTTTACTAAACTATGTTATGTATTATGTGTGAGCATCTCTTTATCATATGAGATCTCATTCAAGAGCTCCATTAACTCCTCCACTGTCAACTGATTACGCAACAACCATAGAGATGGACTGGTCTTACTAGGACACATGGGACAATTATCTGCCATATTCAGATATAATGATGACATGCAGAGGCTCCCTACAATACTACTGGACAGTGTGGAATCTTCAGAGTCCAGCATGAAATCCAAGGAGGGTTTCAAGTCTCAGACGGACATGTGCCAAACCTCCATATGTAGGAAAATTACATAAAAGGAAAACGTAAGTAAATTGAAAATCTAAACATGAAACATCTTAAAGGGGTTCT
The DNA here is from genome assembly GCA_900303285.1 of Rhinella marina. Lineage (NCBI taxonomy): Eukaryota > Metazoa > Chordata > Amphibia > Anura > Bufonidae > Rhinella > Rhinella marina. The sequence goes on from ONZH01028928.1 coordinate 103,138, forward strand.
CTGGGATTTATATATTCATGACCAGGGGCATAACTACCATACCATAATGGCAGGCTATGTGACTGCTGTGGGGCCCAGGGCAAGAGGGGGCCCAGTCTTAGTTGTAGTTATCTCCTCTTCTACTGGAGGTGAAAACTTGGTCAGGACTCTACCCTCTAAAGGAACAACTTTTAGCAAATGAGGCAGTGGAAAATGGTTCAAGTGTCATTGAAAAAGGTTTTGGATAGAAACCATTCTGTCCTGTTTGGGGGGCCTGGTTTGATCCTTGCTATGCGGCCCTTACTTCTCTATGTACGCCACTGTTCATGACCTATCTTCAAGATTCTGGGGGTCTGATTTGCTGTATCCCTGTCGTGAGCGTTGCAGCCTCCTCACAGCTCACCAAGCCCAGAGCAGTACACTGTATGCGGTACAGCTTAGCCTCACCAGGTCCACACTGCAGGATTTATTGTACTTTAAATCTTTAAAAACAACAAGCAATAAAATCACATAACTCTTGTACTGGCCGCCATTTACAGCCAAAAACACACATGCAGACTTCTTGCCGTTTTCTGCATTTTGTGGTTTTCGTGGATCTTTTTGCACATGTGGATTTTGGTGTTGTTTTTACAGTAAAAAACACACGATCTAGATATTATTTTGAAAGTTTATTGAAAACATGAAAAGCAGAATAGACAAGTGTTCTTGCCAAGTTGCATTTTTTCCTAATTGATGGCATTTTCTTTAGCTTTAAAAAGAGAAAAAAAATCTCAGCACATGAAAGCTTTTTGTGTTTTTTTCAGGCATTTTTTTCATTTCATCTATAGGGGGAAAATGCGTGAACAAAATACATCATCCGCACATTTGTTTTGAAAAAAAAAAATCACCACTGAAAAAACACCATAAAAACGGTATTTAAAAAAAACTAATGGTTTATATGTTTTTGTTGTTTTTTTTTTGGGGGGGGGCAACAATGTCAGACCAAATTCATGTGCATGGGGGCCCTTAAATTGGTTAAAAAAAAGCTTTAGGAGATACAATCACAGCAGATAGCCTAGATCTGCTATTGCCTCTTTTTGATGGATTGGACTACAGTAAGTTGTCAGGCAAAACATATTTGCCGTTACTAGTGTAACCAACTCAATATGCATAGTCAATTACCGGCAGATGGCATTTTTGAAGTGGTTTCCATACTTTGATAACAATTACATGGGCACGCCTGGCAGGCAAATCACTTTAATTTTAATATTGGTAAAATGTATTCCAGGCCACCTGGCTCTTTTAAGTGCAAATACAAACCTCACACACTTCTCCTCGTCTTTCAATCACTGTTCATCCCAGACAGCTATTTACCATGTGTCACCACAAGGTGTTTAGGTCTTCTTGTAACAGCTTTTGGCCTGGACCAGATGTGTAGCCTGTGACATTGTAAACTAAAACAATATTAACTGAACCCTTAACTTTATGCATGTTTCATTTTAGTTCATTCAAGGACCTAGAAGACGAGTGTTACTTAGCTAGGACTGCTGAGCTGCACAAGGAAATCTATGTTGTGTCACATTGTACCGTGAGAATTTATAGTCTCCCTGATTGAGACACAGGTTCTAACCTAACGTATATCCATATGGGACAATAAAAAGCCTTTTACATGTAAGTACTATTGCGGAATTAATTTTCCCTTCATTTGTATGGGCTCTGTTCGGGACAGCTGAAAGCAGTAAAGGCCATATATTTACTATACTCCAGTATGGCAACTGCTACAGTAATCTTCACCTGTCCTTGAATTCTTCGAGACATACAGAAAGCTAAGTTTGCCTTACAATGGCAGTAAATCATGCGGACGTATTTCTTGCATAGTCCTTGTCAAATATTTTATGGACTCATAATATTAGTAAAAACTAAAACGTCTCCTGCACTAGAAATAGCTTATTTGCTTCAAGGGTAATTCTAGCAGGAGGCGGTAAGAAACCAAGCGAGGTTGATGTATTATTTTTTTAGATAAATGGATACATTTTATTTATACTGTGTTTTATGTTTTAATACGATTTCTGAACAAATAGCAATGTCATGCTGAACATATACAATCATTTAAATACCATTCATGAAGCATTATAGAGAAGAATACAAAAAAGGTACTGCAGGTAACCATTAAAACAATTAAACCTATTGTGTTGTAAGGGTATTTTACATACATACTGTAATTAAGTACTGATTGGTTATGTCCCTTTAATTATTATATCACCTTTTATATTCTTTGTAATGATATTCCTTGTAATGTAGTGAGTTAGGACTTACAAGTTACAATGATCTACTCAAAGAAGGTGTCTAGTCAGAACTGGAAGTATGGCCTCAGGACACTCAGCTAAACAATACATGGTTAATTTCTAGCACTAAGTAGTATTAAAAATCAAAAATATCAAGAAAATATGCATCCATGGTTGGCACATTTTCTGAAATAGATCTATAGTGACACTACACATATACATTAACAGAAAATTGCTTTTTCTATATCAGTTTTATCACCTTTTGTTACCATTGTCGTGCCACACGGTTGTGCTACCTATAACTAAACAATAGAAGCACCTATGGTAGGGACTGTTAGCATACAGTGGCTCTTTCCCCCCATCATCCCACAGATGATGTGCTTGATATAACGATGCCCAATACTCAGGTCATAGTCTAATGATTCCACATTTTAGGATATAGCTACCATGTACAGTATATGGAAGGTAGCCCCCATTTCTGAGTAGCCTCAAAAGCTTAGGCACAATTCTAGTGGGTACCATATGGACCCTGTGTAGAATTTTAATACAGATTCCACTAGGGTAGCCTGCGAGCTACCCTTGGATTCCAGTGTACAGTATATAGATGGGGTGAGATTAGAGGTGTCCTCCCATGAACAGAAGCATAGAAGCAGGTGTCAGAATGTTTAGTGAACAGGAGACTGCTTAGACTAAATACCCAGTTTGGTAAATGTTGCTTAATTATGAGAATTTTGCCAATAACTGAAAGATTATATTGGATGGCTAAGTAAGACATGGTGTGTCTCTCGGCTATATCTTCATTCTTCTACTCACGCTTCCTAAAACTCAACATGGAGAAAACTGAAACTCTACCTGACCTACCTATTACAGTTAATAGCTTGAGTCTTTCTCCAGTCTCGCAGGTCCAATGCCTGGGAATAACATTTGATTATGTCCTGTCATTTAAGTCACACATCCACACCCTCAACTCCACCTGCTGCTTTCGACATAAGAACATCTCTCGTATTTGCTACTTCCTCACCCGAGTCAACTAAAATGCTAGTGCATACCCTCATCATCTCTGGCCTGGACTACTGCAACATTCTTCATTGTGGCCTCCCATCCAGCACTCTTGAAACCCTTCCAATCTATTCTCAACTCTGCTGCTCAGTTAATCTACATCTTCCCTCCGTTTCTTCTCTGCCTCCCCACCTCTACCAATCCAGTTACTGGATTCCCATTTCCCAGCAAATTCAGTTTAAAATACTAATAACTACATATAAGGCCATCCACAACCAATCCCCTCTTAACATTTCTGAACTGTTTTCCTGATACATTCGAACACGTAATCCTCACAAGACTTCCTTCTTTTTTCTCCTCCCATCTATTTTTCACACAATCGACTACAAGATTTCTCCTGTGCCTTTCTGCTACTCTGGAACTTGCTACCTCAGCACATCCAAACCTTCAAAATCAACCAGAAAACTAACCTCTACAGGAAAGCCTACCATCTGCAATAAGCATGCTACCTCCGCACAGACAGATGAGCAGACTTTACCCTCACCTACTGTGTTCTTCCCTCTTCCCTTGTAGTTTGTAAGCTCTTGTGGGCAGGGTCCACTCCCCCTCTGTACCAGTTAGTTAATAGCTTCTTGTTTATTGTATTCGCCTAAATCACACACTTCTCCAAAGCAATTTAGAAAAATATTTGTACAGCATCAGGACATAGTGAATGTAGGTGTGCACTATGACCTGACGCTATGCGTCATCAGATCACAGTGCTGTGCAAGGCTGGGAAGACCAGAGAGTGGTAAGTGCAGGAAGAGTGTTCAGTCCAGAGCAGAAGGGTGGGTTCATTTATTTATTTCATGTCTAATCTGAGGCCTGAAAGTTTGGGGATCTAATTGGGGGCATTAATACAGATTATGGGTCTGATCTGAGGTCCAATAAAGATTTTAGGGCCTGATTGTGGGAGTTGATCTGAGGTCTGAAAGTTTGGGGATCTGATACAGATTGTGGGTCTGATCTGAGGTCTGATGAAGATTGGCGAGTCTGTCTGGAGGGACTGAACTGAGGTAAATAATGGGGAGTCTGATCTGAGGCTTTATATAGATTGGAGGGTTTTGATTTGAGGTCTTATTAAGATTGTGTGGTCTGATTGTGTGGTCTGATCTGAGGTCTAAAAGTTTGGGGGTCTGGTACAGATTGTGGGACTGATCGGAGGTATGATAAAGATTGGGGGTCTGATTGGAGGGACTGAATTGAGGTAGGATGAAGACTGGGGGATCTGAACTGAGGTCTGATGAAGATCAGTGGTCTGATTTGGGGGTCTGATGTGAGGTTGGATGAAGTTTGGTGGTCTGATAAAATATTTTTTTTTCTCATTTTCCTCCTCTAAAACCCAGGTGAGTTTTATAAAGCAAAAAATACAGTAGTAATCGTGCCATATATAAGCAACCTGGTAATATTTGAATAAACTAGGTACCAAAAAGCCTCTAGTGTGTCGATACATTCCGCTCCAGGCAATTCAGTGTTTACTACAGTACCTTTTAAAACATAAATTCATCTGAAATTGAACCTGAGAAAACAATGCAAACATAGCGAGAGCATTTGTATGCATGGCATGAGTTCAGCAGGTGGAACAGATTCTGCTCACAGCTTACGTTCCTGTGTTATTTCTTTCTTTGTGCTATATAAGGAAAACATCTTAAGCTTTCAGAAAAGAACTTCTTGCTTTTTTTCCAAAGGCTCATCTATCTCCATGTGATTAGTCTGTTTCAGGCAGTTCTCAGTGTGATTCACTTTGATTGATGAATTACACAGTTACATTACTGCCAATACTATTACACTAAATAATGTTTTTCTTTTCAAATAAATAATGGACATTTGTCTTGTATCATGTGTTCCTACAAAGATCTGCTACATAATCTATGATTGGCACGTATTAGTTTAAATGGGTTGTTTGAGATAAATAGAAAGCCTTAAAATGGCTTAAAAAACAAACATGTTGCAAACATGTTAAATCAGTGCAAGAAAAAAAAACATAAGCACCTCATCCATTTCTTCAATCTTGATTGAAAAAACTGAGCAAAATCTCAAGCGGTGACATGATGAAATGACATGGCATCTGGCCAGCATGGTGGTGTGGTGAGTTTACACCTTACCGAGCACAAGATTTTGCACAGTTTCTTCAATCAAGATGGCCGCAATGGCCTTGCCGCTTGCAAATGAATGAGTTGAGTATTTTTTTTTTACCACCATTTCAGGAAAAATAGATTTGTTACCATGAAGTGCGGGGAAAATCGGTTTCATGGTGAATCAAAATTTTCCTGAAATTTGGATCGATTCACTCATCTCTATTTTAAACCATTTTGTTTTTACTTATCTTGGTCAACCCCTTAAACACTCAATTTTTCTTATTAATAATGATAATATAATGAAACTAAAACTTCTATTAGTCATATATGATAAATATACTGTAGTAATGCTTCAAAAGGTGCAAACCCCTTACTCTTGACCATCATGGGTGCTCCAGTGAGGACCATACTCATTAAAAAAATGTAACAATAAACTTTTTAGTCTGGATTCATTTATGCATAGAGATGAGCGAACATGCTCGTCCGAGCTTGGTGCTTGTTCGAGTATTACGGTACTCGTAAGTGCTCGCTGCTCGGACGAGTATCTCGCCATGCTCAAGGAAATGGCAACTTCCGCATTGTGCATTTTTGGCGCCTATAAACTCAGCCAATCACAAGCCAGGACACTCTGCGGTACACCCAGCATCACGTGGGGCCCTTACTTGTCGATAAAAGGGGTTGGCTGGCCTGATCAGGTGACCCTGGAATATACTAGTGACTGCCCGTGGTGCTCGGCTCAGATGCTGTCTGGATGTCGTTAGGGCTAGAGCTGCTGCGTTTCAGGGAGAGTATTAGGGCCTGCATTTAGTTCTTTGTTAGGCAGGAGTGATCTCAAAAGAACCCAACAGCCCTTCTAAGGGCTACAAGACATTGTTTTTGTCTCGTGGCTTGGCTGGCTGGCTGGCACTAGTAGTGCAGCTATCGCCATATATAACCCTTTTTTTTTATTGTTATATCTCAGTGATACAAATCCATTTCATACAGCAGTGTGGAACCATTCTGTGTGTCACAATTCAGCTGTCCACTCACTACAATCCGTATTTTCTGTCCAGGTGACACATTGTTTACGTCACTTAATCCAACAAGGTCTTTTGCTCTCACTTATATAGCTTGATCACAAAAATCTCTGTGCGACATTTGTCTGGGTCGCAGTCAAAATAGCCACCGTCAGCAGGGTGTGAGTTAGGTCTACGATAGTTTCTGCACGTCACGTTCCGAAAAAAACAAAACAAAAAAAAAATATAAAAAAAAAAATGTATATAAAAAATAGTTTTTTTGTTGTTTTATCTCAGTGATACGAATCCATTTCACACAGCTGCGTGGAACCATTCTGTGTGTCACAGTTCAGCTGTCCACTCACTACAATCCGTATTTTCTGTCCAGGTGACACTTTCTGTACGTCACTTAATCCAACAAGGTCTTTTGCTCTCACGTATATAGCTTGATCACAAAAATCTCTGTGCGACATTTGTCTGGGTCGCAGTCAAAATAGCCACCGTCAGCAGGGTGTGAGTTAGGTCTACGATAGTTTCTGCACGTCACGTTCCAAAAAAAACAAAACTAAAAAAATATACACTCACCGGCCACTTTATTAGGTACACCATGCTAGTAACGGGTTGGACCCCCTTTTGCCTTCAGAACTGCTCAATTCTTCGTGGCATAGATTCAACAAGGAGCTGGAAGCATTCCTCAGAGATTTTGGTCCATATTGACATGATGGCATCACACAGTTGCCGCAGATTTGTCGGCTGCATATCCATGATGCGAATCTCCCGTTCCACCACATCCCAAAGATGCTCTATTGGATTGAGATCTGGTGACTGTGGAGGCCATTTGAGTACAGTGAACTCATTGTCATGTTCAAGAAACCAGTCTGAGATGATTCCAGCTTTATGACATGGCGCATTATCCTGCTGAAAGTAGCCATCAGATGTTGGGTACATTGTGGTCATAAAGGGATGGACATGGTCAGCAACAATACTCAGGTAGGCTGTGGCGTTGCAACGATGCTCAATTGGTACCAAGGGGCCCAAAGAGTGCCAAGAAAATATTCCCCACACCATGACACCACCACCACCAGCTTGAACCGTTGATACAAGGCAGGATGGATCCATGCTTTCATGTTGTTGACGCCAAATTCTGACCCTACCATCCGAATGTCGCAGCAGAAATCGAGACTCATCAGACCAGGCAACGTTTTTCCAATCTTCTACTGTCCAATTTCGATGAGCTTGTGCAAATTGTAGCCTCAGTTTCCTGTTCTTAGCTGAAAGGAGTGGCACCCGGTGTGGTCTTCTGCTGCTGTAGCCCATCTGCCTCAAAGTTCGACGTACTGTGCGTTCAGAGATGCTCTTCTGCCTACCTTGGTTGTAACGGGTGGCAATTTGAGTCACTGTTGCCTTTCTATCAGCTCGAACCAGTCTGCCCATTCTCCTCTGACCTCTGGCATCAACAAGGCATTTCCGCCCACAGAACTGCCGCTCACTGGATGTTTTTTCTTTTTCGGACCATTCTCTGTAAACCCTAGAGATGGTTGTGCGTGAAAATCCCAGTAGATCAGCAGTTTCTGAAATACTCAGACCAGCCCTTCTGGCACCAACAACCATGCCACGTTCAAAGGCACTCAAATCACCTTTCTTCCCCATACTGATGCTCGGTTTGAACTGCAGGAGATTGTCTTGACCATGTCTACATGCCTAAATGCACTGAGTTGCCGCCATGTGATTGGCTGATTAGAAATTAAGTGTTAACGAGCAGTTGGACAGGTGTACCTAATAAAGTGGCCGGTGAGTGTATATAAAAAAAATATATATATAAAAAAATAGTTTTTTTGTTGTTTTATCTCAGTGATACGAATCCATTTCACACAGCTGCGTGGAACCATTCTGTGTGTCACAGTTCAGCTGTCCACTCACTACAATCCGTATTTCCTGTCCAGGTGACACTTTCTGTACGTCACTTAATTAAACCAGACTGAACAAGTTTGTGGGTTTTTAGTACAGCAGGCCCATTTTTTTTTGTTATTTTATATAATACACTTATATACAGAAAATGTTGAACCCCAGGGCTAAGAGTCGAGGACGAGGGCGTGGGCGTGGGCATTCAATTACTGCAGGGGGCAGAGGCCGTGGTCCTGGGCAGGGTGAGACAGTACCTGCTGATGAGGGAGCAGGGGAACGCCGCAGAGCTACACTCCCTAGCTTCATGTCTCAACTTACAGGGACACGTGGTAGGACTGTTGAAACCACAACAGTGCGAACAGCTGATGTTGTCGATTGCGAACAATGTTTCAAGTAATTTCTCCACCAGTCAGTCTTCCACGCAGTCCACCCACGTTACTCAAGGGAGCACTCCTCTGGCTCCTCCACCTCAACCTCCTTCCCCCCAGTCTGCCCCCTCCCAGGAAAATTTGGAATGCGATCCGGCATACTCTCAGGAACTGTTTTCTGGACCCTTCCCAGAGTCACAAACCACTTCTCAGGTTGCTGCTGACCTTGTTCCCGATGCCCAAGTTTTCCTACTGTCGCAGTCTGTGGGTGATGATGATGACAATGTTGATTTAGTGGAAGAAGTTTGTAAAGAGGTCTACAGTCTACAGTATACGTCTTGATTAGCCAAAATTGGATGCTAAGCTGCTGTGACAAAAACAGTTTCAACTATAAAGAGGAGGTTGTTTAGTTTAGAAAACCCATCTTCAAATATTCTACAGTATTCGGGCAATCAGAATGAATGGATAAGAGTGCACTTTCATGACCTTCCTCTATTAGATAGAGATGAGAGTGGCTACAAACAGATTTCACTCTGGACTATCTTGAATGTCAACGCAGTGGAAGCTGTTTAATGCCTCATTTCCCCTGCAGTGGTGCAGATGGGATATTGAATACTTGCTACCAGGTTTACCCACACATTACATCTAATCACTGGAGGTCCCAGCATCACTTTCCAGCTGTTCTGAGCTTATCATAGGGGCAAAATTGATCCTCTTCACACGAGCAAACGCAGTGGGCAATTATTATGAATGATCAGTTCATTCCTGATAATTTCCTGCTCATCAGAGAAGGTAAAGGTCCTTTTACACTGGCCGATTATCGGCCGAAAAATCGTTCCTAGGAACGCTAGTGCCGATAATCGGCCCGTGTAAAAGTGGCCCTAATCAGCCGACGAACGAGCAAAACGCTCGTTCGTCGGCTGATTGGATCTTTTGGTTTCTACAAAAGATCCAATCTGTCGGGCGCACATCGGCCTGTGTAAACAGGCGATGTGCGCCTGACAGAATGGAGCTTCCCGGCCGCACGAGTGATACATCGATCACTCGTGCGGCCCGGCGCTCGATTCATCGGGCCGTGAAAAGGCTCCCTGCCCGAGCGCCGATATCGCTGATCGGCGCTCGGGCAGGGAGACACATCGGCCCGTCTAAAAGGGCCTTAAGAAAAAAAAATAACGTGCAGCATCTGCTAGCAACCATGGATTATCCTTCGGTGTGGTTCAGTTTTCTTTCACTGATCTATTAACTTGAATAGGCAAGTCTTGCATGAAAAACGCATAATATAAAGCATGCTGCACTTTTCACAGTCATTGTACATGAGAAAAAAGACCCAAATTCATAAACCCATTGATTTTTTGGGGTCAATTTTCACTGTTAGTGCTGTCTATTTTAAACACAGGCAACATCTGAAAATCGCTCACATGTATGAACCAGGTTCAGGAAAATCAATTAAACCTTTTTTTGTTTAGCACAGTTGTGATTTACATTTATAATGAAAACCATGACACATTGCCAGATGCTTTGTACAATGGTGCCTGACAGGCTTCAATGACTTTCGCCATGGTGTTTATTATTTTGACGGGTAAAATAGTGCCGCAAGCAGTGCAATTCTTCCCTACAAATTAGACAGAGCCTCTAATAGTGTGAACACAGCCTTAGGGGCCGTTCAGACGGCCGTGATATTGCGGGTCCGCAAAAATGCGGATTCGCAACCATGGATGCCGTACGGTGTGTGTTCCGCAATTTGCGGAACACACATCGCCGGCACCCCATAGAAGATGCCTATTCTTGTCCGCTGTTGCGGACAAGAATAGGACATGTTCTGTATTTTCTTGCGGAGCCGCGGCTCGGCAAGATCGCAAGCCACCCATTGAAGTGAATGGGGCCGCATCTATTCCACAAAATTGCGGAATAGATGCGGACCCATTGACACAGTCGTGTGAATGGGCACTTAGACATAGGGTAGTGAGAATTCTGATAATCCTATTCCTGAGTCACCCAAATCCCATGCCATTGATGTGGATGAGAAGCACGAACGATTGAGGAACTGTGCGGGTTATATGACCTGCTTAAAGTAACTTAAAATTCTAGGTAATATTCAGGAGTGGGAATTTGTTAAAAAATCTTCCTAAAGATCAGCAATTTATACGCCAGTCTTAATACCCCTGTGCTGGGGCTTGATGTGCCCAAGTTATATAGAAGCGCCGGCCTACACGTAACTTAGGCGCTGGTCGAGCGACTTGCTTAAATCTACACCAACTCTCTTGCTGGCGTAGATTTAATTCATTTTCTATGCCAAAAACAGGTGTAGAAATTGATAAATGAGACAAATCTGCCGGCCCGCCCCCTTCCTCACCCTCACCACACACCCTTTTCCCGCCACCTCGGAAAAATTGCAGATTCAGCCGCAAATCCCCTTTGTGACCAAATCTGCAACACCAAAAAGTGCCATACTTTGCTTTACAAATGACCCCTTATTTCTTTAAGCGCATTTTATTGAATTTTATCAGAATTTGATAGTAGTTAACAGAAGAACTTGAGAGATACAGGTGCACATTTACGTATGAATCTAATACATTGATGAGCAAGTACAGACGGATCACCGGAAAGAGTGAGAAGAAGAGTCAGTTATTCATATTTAATATTTTTTGTTGAACTGTGAAGAAGAACGCTACAGGTTTAAGCTGTAAGGTTTTACTCTGCAGATTAAAATGATACCTGCTTTGTGAAAATCAGTTGCAGCATTCCCAAGAAAAAAGAGTTTTATTCTTTATGCAATTGAGAGCTTCAGCGCACTGAGGGCGTAGCCTAGTCTCTCCATGCACCTTAGCTTTCCAGTGCTGGCCACACCCCTTGGTTCACTGACCCCTCATTTACATAAAGAATAAAAGTATTTTTATTCTATAAATAATTATATTCTAATTGCAAGTAAAAAGTATTTTTTCTTTGAAATGCTGCAACTGATTTTCACAAGACAGCAATCATTTTAAGGGCTCATGCAAATGACCGGATCCACAAAAAATATTATGACACCCCTATGCATTGCGTATTTTGTGTAACGGAACCTCTGGCCCCTAATAGAACAGACCTCTCCTTGTCCATTATGTTGATAATAATAGGACATGTTCAACTTTTTTTACGGAATGGACATATGGAAACGGAATTCACATGGAGTAACTTCAGTTTTTTTTGTGGACCCATTGAAATGAATGGTTCCGTATATGGTCCACAAAAAGAAACAGAACGGAAAGAAAATACGTTCATGTGCATGAGCCCTAATCAACAGTATCAACCCTACCAGACAGTGTGCCTAGTTTAATAGGGTTGATCCTATTAAACTGACTGGTCCTCTAAATGACATTTTCATAGAAGTTGAAATTTATTTTACCCCCTTTTCTTTTTTACAAAACAAAATTGCAATAATTTTTGTACACGATCAACAATAAAATATCAAAGTATTTCAAATGCAGATTTTTATTCCTAGAGTTTAAAATGATAAATGTCATGGAATGGTTAAATAGTTCAGCATGTAAATGAAGAAAGTGTTACCAAAAAGCCACACAAGACTGTCACTGTTGATGGACAGATGGCTTCTTATTTACAGGGAAGAGAAAAAACAGAAATATTAAAATGTCCATCGCCGTCATCTGTAGCGGCAAATGGAAAATGCATAATGGGTAAACTGAGGGCTGATTCTGCCAGAATCCCAGATTAAGCAATGTTTATTAATCTCTCAGGAGGAAAGTGTCCACCTGGAATCTACATTGTCAGTCGTGTCGTGTCTGCTGGTGACATACTGGAATTCATTTATACCAAGATGGACGGTAACACGAGCTGTCTGGTGATGCTGGGCCCAAATTCGGTCACCCTGCTAGATCCATTGCTTGTAACAACCAGCTAGTGACAGTTATCATACCTTATATTTCATCCAAACATTTCCATTTCTCATGAACATGTAGCATAACCCAGAATATTTTACAGCAACCTAAGGACTCATTGTTTAATAATGAATCTTGCTTTAACATCATTGTGAAATGGTTTTATGAGGGTTTTTTCCCCTTGGTTCATATTATCTATACAGTATAGTATACACGTGTCTACATTAGATTATAATTTGCTTTAAAGGGCATCTATCAGCAGATTTGTACCTATGGAACTATGGAACTGGCTGATCTGTTACATGTGCACTTGGCAGCTGAAGGCACCTGTGTCGGTCCCATGTTCATATGTGCCCAGATTAGTGACACCAATTGCCATGCCATCTCCAGTTTGATTGACAGGGCCAAGCAGTAAAAATGTTATCACACCAAGGCAATGCATATTTTGATATGTATAACTGGGAGGAGATGCTTTGAATTTTAAATACTTTTGTTTAGTTTTTTAATCTTAACCCCTTAAGCCAAAAGACCATGCTATTACATTGCTGCAAGTAGATAGTTAACACTCAGCAATGTAATACTACTATGTTATGATGGCACCGGCTCAGGAGTTGGGTCTACGCCATTGCTTGCAGGTGCCAGCTGTATTATACAGCTGGCACTCTGCTCTCACTGCTGGAATTGGAGAGAATTCTGATAAGCAAGTGGTCCTTAGTGTTAAATAAATTTGCAAAAATTAAAAAAAGAAACTCAAGTAAAAAAAAAAAAATCACGTTTTTTGGCTTAAAATGATAAAGAAAAGAAAGTAAATAGAATTGGTGTTGCTGTTTTTGTAATGATTCGTAATAAAACGATCATGTTTTTTTATCCCATATGGAGAACAAAATATAAAAACAAAAATTGCCAAAATTGCTGTTTTTGGCTCATTGGCACAAAAAAATAAAAAGTATTTAGTATTTCAACTACAATAGATCTTCCAAAAGAAAACAAGTAACCCTTGCACTGTCCAATCAATACTGAAATAAAAATATTACAGGTCTATTAATGCAGAGAGAGAAAAAAAGTTTAGAAAGAAAGTGACTCACAGAATAATGTCAGAATATCACTCAACAAAAGAATATCACTCAACAAAACACCAAAACAATGTTTTTTTATGCGGTCACCTAAAAAAAGCTTTTTAAAGTTACATTAAATTTACTCCACATAAACCAGATAGCAACACACCTCCTTTTTCTAATCCGTTTTTATATTCTAATTGCAGATTTCTATATTCTACTGTATTTCCTGAACATGATTATAGAGGTGGACAGCAGAGCTTTTCTCAGCAGCATTTAGAAAGCTGCTGAGAAAATTGATTTATGGCCGCCACATGGGCCATAGTCCCAAGCAGACTTCATTGACTTCTAAGGGAGAGTTCTCTAGGCATGCTCTATGCCCTGTGAAGAGGTCAAGGAAAAAATAGATAAGATTTGACAATCACCTATTGTGAATGGTGGATCCTATCTATACACAGAGGTGATATCATTATAGGCAGGATTACAACGACAGATAAGCAGGTACCTACAGAAAAGTGATCAGTGGCACCTATTATTAGGTTTAGTGACCAGTGCTAAAACTGCAGGATTTTGTGGTTCTTATTTAAATATAGATATTGACATGAAAAATTAAAAATAACATCATAAACAATTCTTTAAAAATGTTATTTAAACAATAGGTCATTTTCTGATGAGACAGTCCCTTTAAAAGCCAACTAAACTATTTAAATGGCTTTATGCAAGACTGTATTGATTCAATGAAATATTTACTTGATGCTGATATACCCCATTAGGGTTCCTACTTAGATGTGTTTCTTAGTTAAGTTCTTCCTAGTTCACTGAAATCGGTTCTGTTGATGGAAAAACAATCCAGCATTTGGATTTCCACTACTTTAGTTAAAGAGAAAACACTAGTAATATTATGAATTTAAAATTACTGCTCCCTGATCAAATATCCAGCCTTCCATCTGGTCGCTATCCAATGTAGCAGCTGCACGTCATTGTGAAAGACGTGTCCTACTGAGGAAATGGGACTTGGATCTTGTATGGAGCTAGCCTTATGACATACACTAGGGACATGATGAAGTGGACTGAAACACCTCATAAAACCTCAGGTGGCTGCTGAGCAATGACTATTCTCAGTTCTAAATAACTATGTAGAAGAAAACAAGCAATGTCACAACTGATTAGATATTTCACCAGGTTTTAATTTGCTTTTAATTTAGATTAATGTTCTGTACATTCAAAATTTTGTGAACGTTACCTACAGTAGTTGTATGGTTGACGTGACTATTAAAGGTCTTTACCAGGACTTGGATATTGATAGTCTATCTTCAGGATAGGTTATCAATATCGAATCAAAAGCTCCATCCACCATGTTTCTAATGCTGATGTACTGCAGTGCATTTTCCATTCTCTTGAATTGGAGCTGAGCAGCAGTGCCAGTGCACAGTCACTGCACTGTGGTCACAACCTTGTGCTGGCGGCTCCCTCCATGACTACCCAAAACCCAAAGCTGATCGGTGGAGGTGTGGGTGTCTGATCTGATATTGATGACTGATCCTGAGGATAGGCAATCAATATCTAAGTCCCAGAAAACCCCTTTAACCATGATTAGGTATTTCAGACCAAATGTACCCTGCAGGACAGATTTCCTAAAGGAAGATTATCTTATTTGTAAGAGAAGTTACTATACAGAAGTACTTGGAAGTTTGAGAACCCTTCAGAATTTTCTATATTACTGTGTACATTTGACCTAAAACTACCCAATAACCAAATCAAACCCTTGGTCATTTATTGAGGAAAATGATCCAATATCACATATCTGTGAGTGGCAAAAGGATTAGCAGATAATTTGAAGGTGTAAATAGAGTGAGGTGTTTTACAATGAATGGGATAACAATCAGGTGTGAGTGGGCCACCTGTTTTATTTAAAGAACAGGCATCTATCAAAGTCTGATCTTCGCAACACATGTTTGTAGAAGTGTATCATGGCATGAACAAAAGAGATTTCTGAGGACCACAGAAGAAGAGTTGTTGATGCTCATCAGGCTGGAAAAGGTTACAAAAACTCATCTAAAGACTTTGGACTACCCTAATCCACAGTCAGACAGATTGGGAACAAATGGAAGAAATTCAAGACCATTATCACCTCCATGGGAAGGTTGACCAACAAACATCATGTCAAGAGCATGGTGTGTAATAGTCTGTGAGGTCACAAAGTAAAAAAGGTAACGTCTAGGCAATCAAATGCCTATCTCACATTAGCTAATATTAATGTTCGTGAGTCTACCATCAGGAGGCCACTGAACAACAATGGTGTACATGGCAGGAATGCATGGAGAAAGATGCTGCTCTCCGTAAAAGAGCATTGCTGCCTGTATGCAGTATGCTACAGATCACCTCAACAAGCCAGAAGGCTATTGGAACAATGTTTTGTGATTGGATGACAATAGAATAGAATTTCTGGTTTAAATGTTAAGCATTATGTTAGAAAAAAGGAAAACATTGCATGCCAGCATAAAAACCTCATCCTATCTGTGACATATTGTGGTGGTAGTATAATGGTTTGGGCCTGTTATGCTCCATATGGGCCAGGATGGTTTGCCATCATTAATGGAACAGTGAATTCTGAATCATACCAGCAAATGCTAAAGAAAAATATCAGGGGATCTGTCCTTGAGTTGAATATCAAGAGAACATGAGTCAAGTAGCAAGACAACAACTTTAAGCGCGCAAGTTGTTGTACCAAAGAATGATTAAAGAACAATAAAGCTAAAGTTTTAGAATGGTCAAGTAATTCTTAATCCAATAGAAATGTTGTGGAAGAACCCAAAGTGAGCCTTTTGTGGGAAGAAACCCCAACATAACAAAGTTGTATGGAGGAATGGGCTAAATTTTCTCCAAGCCGATGTGCAGGTCTAATCAATAATTACTGGAAATGTTTTGGCCCTGTCAGTCAAAGCAGAGGGGGGCGCGGCTGGCAAAATATATGAGCCTCGGGTGCAACAAGGTACTACAACAATGCCATCGTTGCATCTATGGATTAATTTGCTTCGAATTAAAAACTTTATTTCTCATAATTAGGGACACGTTGGAAGATGGGACAAACCAAACACAAAACATTAGAACCTATGATGCAATACAATGCAATACTGTTTGTTGATCCTGAGGGAAATTTTAGTATCACAGTATCTCATGACAATCGCATCTACAGAGGGTGAATGTTTTATTTACAGGTATGTGGTGAGAGATTCCTTTAAAAAAAATCTTCCCCTTGTGAATCCTATAGCTTCAGAAATAGATATGAGATAGGAATGCCGCTTCTAACTACGTACATATAAGTGAGAGAGAAACTAACAGAGATAAAGTATCAGTATGCCTGCAAGCAGATCCATTTTATGTTACATATGGGATATGACACACACTTCCTTTAAAAAAAAAAAAGTTAATTAATAACATACGTTAATATTAAAGGGGTTATGTCATGACTGATGAAATGAAAATCAGACATCATATGTAGCACATGACAAACTCTTTCTAACAAAGCTAGAACCAGCTCTGTACCTTATATAGATACAGACATCCCACTATCCATTACTCCAATTATTCTGCTAGATTTATTTCAGGCTGGCAGCTCAGAGAGCATGCCCTTTCTACAGTAACTTTTTTCCTGTAAGAACTATAGCTTTTAACAGAAGATATGGCTGGTGGTAAACTGAGCGCGTGCGACCATCTCATTGAGTTGGACAAGAACAAATTGCAGAATACAACAAACAGCTGGTGGCGCTATACAGATACGTTTTATTGAATAACTCAGTGGCTATACTACATTTTAATTACATGCAGTTACAAAAGTATTCAGATCCAGGTGCTGGTTTGAAAAACGTAGAATATGTTTCATGGCACAACCCCAAATGACATTGCTTAGAACACTAAAGTTGTCACATTACTAAGTTATCAGGTTAACAATGTACTGATGACCTATTAAATGCAGATATAGAAGAAACACAATATTGTTAGAAAATAGGAAGAAATGCATATCATAAAATGCTCATTTTTTGAAATAACAGCCTTTGGGGGAAAAAGCTAATTTATTTTGGAAAAATCAATACATATTTCAATTTTATACATTGAAAATAAATTATTCAAAAAGTTGGACATACATTAAATTATAAACCTATTAGAGATGAGCGAATCAAATCGGACGAAGTGGATTTCAGGAATTATTCGATTTGCACCGATTTAGAATTTCCTGATGATTCTTAGTGGCAAATATTTTTTTTTTTCCACTAAAATGGCGGCTGCACGTGTTTGGACATGGAGAAAGGAGCATGAGGGAGGGATCACCCACAATGCCATGCATGCAGCCAAGCAGCAGCCAGCCAGCCCTGTGATGTCACAGCCCTATAAATACTGTCAGCCATTTTGGATTCTGTCATTCTACAATGAACTTAATGCAGGGAGAGACGTTTGCAGGCGCTAGGGCAAGTGTTCCAAAACCTCTTTAAAACTACAAATTGCTGAATAGAAGTGTAGGGAAAGCATAGGAATTGAAGTATTGAAGCAGAACAGGCCACTATTGGGGTGTTTTGAGACAGTACTATGAACTTAGTGCATGGAGAGACGTTTGCAGGCGCTAAGGCAAGTGTTTCAAAACCTCATTAAAAGTACAAATTGCTGAATAGAAGTGTAGGGAAAGCATAGGAATTGAAGTATTGAAACAGAACAGGCTACTATTGGGGTGTTTTGAGACAGTACAATGAACATATTGCATGGAGAGATGTTTGCAGGCGCTAGGGCAAGTGTTCCAAAACCTCCTGAAAAGTACAAATTGCTGAATAGAAGTGTAGGGAAAGCATAGGAATTGAAGTATTGAAGCAGAACATGCTTCTATTGGGGTGTTTTGAAACAGTGTGAGATCTGTAAGGAAGTGCAACCACAGGTTAATAGGAAAAAACGTATTATTCACTCCTTGTTGAAGTGAGACAATTACAGCCCGTTGTAGCGTGTATTATTCTCAAGAAAAAGAGTTTTACTAGGCGTACAGCACCAAAATTCTGTTTTTTAAAAGCTACTGGCATTTATTGCTGTTGACAAAAAAACGTATTATTCGCTCCATGTTGAAGTGAGACAATTACAGACCGTTGTAGTGTGGATTATCCTCAAGAAAAAGAGTTTTACTAAGCGTACAGCGCCAAAGTTCTGTATTTTAAAAGCTACTGACATTTATTGCTGTTGACAAAAAAAACTTATTATTCGCTCCATGTTGAAGTGAGACAACTACAAACCATTGTAGAGTGTATTATTCTCAAGAAAAATATTATTGCTAGGCGTATAGCGCCAAAGTTCTATATTTTAAAAGCTACTGGCATTTATTGCTGTTGACAAAAAAACGTATTATTCGCTCCGTGTTGAAGTGATACAATTACAGACCGTTGTAACATGTATTATTCTCAAGAAAAAGATTATTACTAGGCGTATAGCGCCAAAGTTCTATCTACTAAAGTGTTCTACCAGCTATTAGTGTTTTAAAAAAACATATTATTCGCTCGGTGTTGAACTGAGACAATTACAGCCTGTTGTAGCATGTATTATTCTCAAGAAAAAGAGTTTTACTAGGCGTACAGCGCCAAAGTTCTATATTTTAAAAGCTACTGGTATTTATTGCTGTTGAAAAAAAAACGTATTATTCGCTCCGTGTTGAAGTGAGACAATTACAGCCCATTGTAGCGTTTATTATTCTCGAGAAAAAGATTATTACTAGGCGTATAGTGCCAAAGTTCTATATTTTAAAAGCTACTGGCATTTATTGCTGTTGACAAAAAAACGTATTATTTGATCCATGTTGAAGTGAGACAATTACAGACCGTTGTAGCCTGTATTATTCTCAAGAAAATGAGTTTTACTAGACGTACAGCGACAAAGTTCTGTATTTTAAAAGGTACTTGCATTTATTGCTGTTGAAAAAAAAACGTATTATTCGCTCGGTGTTGATCTGAGACAATTACAGCCCGTTGTAGCGTGTATTATTCTCAAGAATAAGAGTTTTACTAGGCGTACAGCGCCAAAGTTCTATCTAGTAAAGTGTTCTACCAGCTATTAGTGTTTTAAAAAAACGTATTATTCGCTCGATGTGGAACTGAGACAATTACAGCCCATTGTAGCGTGTATTATTCTCAAGAAAAAGAGTTTTACTAGGCGTACAGCGCCAAAGTTCTGTATTTTAAAAGCTACTGGCATTTATTGCTGTTGACAAAAAAATGTATTATTCGCTCCGTGTTGAAGTGAGACAATTACAGCCCATTGTAGCGCGTATTATTCTCAAGAAAAAGAGTTTTACTAGGAGTATAGCGCCAAAGTTCTATATTTTAAAAGCTACTGGCATTTATTGCTGTTGACATTAAAACTTATTATTTGCTCGGTGTTGAACTGAGACAATTACAGCCTGTTGTAGCGTGTATTATTCTCAAGAAAAAGATAATTAATAGGCATATAGTGCCAAAGTTCTGTATTTTAAAAGCTACTGACATTTATTGCTGTTAATAAAAAAACGTATTATTCGCTCCATGTTGAAGTGAGATAACTACAGACCGTTGTAGTGTGTATTATTCTCAAGAAAAATATTATTACGAGGCGTATAGAGCCAAAGTTCTATATTTTAAAAGCTACTACCATTTATTGCTGTTGCCCAAAAAACGTATTATTCGCTCCGTGTTGGACTGATACAATTACAGAGCGTGGTAGCATGTAGTATTCTCAAGAAAAAGATTATTACTAGGCGTATAGCGCCAAAGATCTATATTTTAAAAGCTACTGGCATTTATTGCTGTTGACAAAAAAAACGTATTATTCGCTCGGTGTTGAACTGAGACAATTACAGCCCGTTGTAGCGTGTATTACTCTCAAGAAAAAGAGTTTTACTAGGCGTACAGCGCCAAAGTTCTATCTAGTAAAGTGTTCTACCAGCTATTAGTGTTTTAAAAAAACGTACTATTCGCTCGATGTTGAACTGAGACAATTACAACCCGTTGTAGCGTGTATTATTCTCAAGAAAAATTGTTTTACTAGGCATACAGCACCAAAGTTCTATCTAGTAAAGTGTTCTACCAGCTATTAATGTTTTAAAAAACATATTATTCGCTCTGTGTTGAACTGAGACCATTACAGCCCGTTGTAGCGTGTATTATTCTCAAGAAAAAGAGTTTTACTAAGCGTACAGCGCCAAAGTTCTGTATTTTAAAAGCTACTGGCATTTATTGCTGTTGACAAAAAAATTTATTATTCGCTCCGTGTTGAAGTGAGATAATTACAGCCCATTGTAGCGTGTATTATTCTCAAGAAAAAGATTATTACTAGGCGTATAGAGCCAAAGTTCTATATTTTAAAAGCTACTGGCATTTATTGCTGTTGACAATAAAACGTATTATTCGCTCGATGTGGAACTGAGACAATTACAGCCCGTTGTAGCGTGTATTATTCTCAAGAAAAATAGTTTTACTAGGCATACAGCACCAAAGTTCTATCTAGTAAAGTGTTCTACCAGCTATTAGTGTTTTAAAAAACGTATTATTCGCTCGGTGTTGAACTGAGACAATTACAGCCCGTTGTAGCGTGTATTATTCTCAAGAAAAAA
>ONZH01028929.1:0-24598 GCA_900303285.1 Rhinella marina
GTCTCACCTCTTGGGCCTCCACAAAATTTTTAAGAGGTCTCACCTCTTGGGCCTCCACAAAAATGTTTAAGAGGGTCTCACCTCTTGGGCCTCCACAAAATGTTTAAGAGGTCTCACCTCTTGGGCCTCCACATAATTTTTTAAGAGGTCTCACCTCTTGGGCCTCCACAAAATGTTTAAGAGGTCTC
Source organism: Rhinella marina (assembly GCA_900303285.1). Lineage (NCBI taxonomy): Eukaryota > Metazoa > Chordata > Amphibia > Anura > Bufonidae > Rhinella > Rhinella marina. The sequence continues at coordinate 189 of ONZH01028929.1, forward strand.
ACCTCTTGGGCCTCCACAAAATTTTATCAAGGTCTCACCTCTTGGGCCTCCACAAAAATTTTTAAGAGGTCTCACCTCTTGGGCCTCCACAAAATGTTTAAAGAGTCTCACCTCTTGGGCCTCCACAAAATGTTTAAGAGGTCTCACCTCTTTGGGCCTCCACAAAATTTTTAACAGGGTCTCACCTCTTGGGCCTCCACAAAATGTTTAAGAGGTCTCACCTCTTGGGCCTCCACAAAATTTTATCAAGGTCTCACCTCTTGGGCCTCCACAAAATTTTAAGAGGTCTCACCTCTTGGGCTCCACAAAATTTTTAAGAGGTCTCACCTCTTGGGCCTCCACAAAATGTTTAAGAGGTCTCACCTCTTGGGCCTCCACAAAATGTTTAAAGAGGTCTCACCTCTTGGGCCTCCACAAAATGTTTAAGAGGTCTCACCTCTTGGGCCTCCACATAATTTTTAAGAGGTCTCACCTCTTGGGCCTCCACATAATTTTTAAGAGGTCTCACCTCTTGGGCCTCCACATAATTTTTTAAGAGGTCTCACCTCTTGGGCCTCCACAAAAATTTTATCAAGGTCTCACCTCTTGGGCCTCCACAAAATTTTTAAGAGGTCTCACCTCTTGGGCCTCCACAAAATGTTTAAGAGGTCTCACCTCTTGGGCCTCCACAAAATGTTTAAGAGGTCTCACCTCTTGGGCCTCCACAAAATTTTTAAGAGGTCTCACACTCTTGGGCCTCCACATAATTTTTAAGAGGTCTCACCTCTTGGGCCTCCACAAAATGTTTAAGAGGTCTCACCTCTTGGGCCTCCACAAAATGTTTAAGAGGTCTCAGCTCTTGGGCCTCCCCAAAATGTTTAAGAGGTCTCACCTCTTGGGCCTCCACAAAATGTTTAAGAGGTCTCAGCTCTTGGGCCTCCACAAAAATGTTTAAGAGGTCTCACCTCTTGGGCCTCCACAAAATGTTTAAGAGGTCTCAGCTCTTGGGCCTCCACAAAATTTTTAACAGGTCTCACCTCTTGGGCCTCCACAAAATGTTTAAGAGGTCTCACCTCTGGGCCTCCACAAAATTTTATCAAGGTCTCACCTCTTGGGCCTCCACAAAATTTTTAAGAGGTCTCACCTCTTGGGCCTCCACAAAATGTTTAAGAGGTCTCACCTCTTGGGCCTCCACAAAATGTTTAAGAGGTCTCACCTCTTGGGCCTCCACAAATTGAGATTTCCAAGTGGCGAGCATTTTTTTCCCATAGACTTTAATGGGATTCGATATTCGGTCGAATAGTCGAATTTCGCGGTCTATTCGAATCGAATTTCGAACTTTCGAATATTTCACTACTCGCTCATCTCTAGATATCACCTCTTAGGTAATCTTCCTGGTCCCGGAACCATTTATGCCTTTTTGTCATTCAATTTCAGTCCTATATGTCTTTAGTTCCACAAGGGATTGTTCTTTCATTGTAGTGAAGTCCTGTAATGTGATTAGTGTTTTCAATTGCTGTTCAAGGGACTCCAGTCTCGTGTTATTCTCAACCACTTCTTTCTGCAAAAACTCCATATTGAGTAACATAATGTCCATTGAATTTCGATTTGAGATAACTTCAAACTTTGCACAGAACTCTTGATTATTGGGTAGTAAAACTGGTCTCAGATGGGTTCTAAGTCCTCTTGGTATACGTTCCGCCAAATAGTATTCCCTCAAGGTAGAGAGATATAATTCAAAATTGATCCGTTGTCTTAATTCGGTTTCCCATTTTCTCTTAATCAACTCCTTGGTTGGTTTGTTCAAAAAGGATCCATCACCTACTGCTATGTCCAGGATCGGTGTCACCTCCTCACTGGTATAAATCGATCGCACCCCTAGAGGTGTGGGTTGACGCGACTTAATTGGAATGTAGGAGAGGTCCCCATTACTGAAATAAGGGGCACACCCCCACTTTTCCTAATTACTGGTGTGAATGGAAGCCCAATCTACCTTACTGGAATCAATGGCTCAAAGATGAAATATAGCATTGTAATAACATATGTTGATTAGCCTTGTTAATTCCCTTAAATTGTAGGATTTCTTAAGTTTATGGTATAAACGTCCCTTTTTCTGTAGATAAGCGATTAGCGTAGGATTGGTGGACTCTATAGATGATAATGTATATACCCCCTCTGAGGACTATCCAAATGGTATAAATGAAATGCAGTATATTATAGTGAGTTATTCGCATAGTTCAACTTCATATACCCCATTGAAGACCATTTAAATAGTGTAAATGATGCAATACACTTCAACAGCCTATTCCCATACTACTAGGTCGGGAATATGTATTTACTTTTACCCGGCGGCCACGGGCCTTAACGCAAGCGCAGTGTATCAGCCAGACGCACGGCTGTACCTGGCTCCCGAACGGGCGGCTAGCGCATGCGCAGAGACACTGAAGGTGCGCAGCTATGCCCGGCACTCGGACAACAGCTGGCGCATGCGCAGATACGCTGAAGGCACGCTGGGCCCGGGAAGCGACACGTGGCAGACGCCTGAAGCTGCCGGTAATAGAGAAGCTTGGTAATACGCTCCCTTTCTCATTATGACTCACACGGTCTGTGATAAACCCACAGGGGGACCCCAACAATGACCTTAACACAGGTATAATTATTTTTCAATGTGCAGATACATGCTATTGATAATTTTGGTTTATTGCACTGTATTACACTGTATTGTGATTTCATATCCCTAGTGTTATTGGGGAACCAATTATGTAACCATGTGAGACAATATGTTGGTGTGGGGACACTTTATGCTTGAAAAAGACCGAAGGTGCTCGAAACGTCGAACTAAAGAAGGTGGAATAAAAACAAAGATTATCTGAAGACCTGAGAGTGCTGCAGTTTTACTTTTGATGTTCCATGGAATTGGGGTACTACAGGCTGGTACCACCACATTATGGACTTATAAGAACCGTAAGTGTTGCTGCAAATAAACGTTTGTATGTGCTCAGAATAGAGGTATCCCTTTGCAGCTTTCAAATTCAAAAGCTGTCTAAGCTTCTCTCTTAGCTTAGTAAGTTCTGTTAAAATTAAGGAGGCCAGAGATTTTTCTCTTCCAATTTGAAAATACTAGAAAGAAGGTCATCAATGTCTCTGCTCCTATGGGATTTGGCATACTGTAAGTCCCAATATATATATATACATTCACCATATATGACCGCTTTATATGCCTCCCAAACAATTGTTTGAGAAGTGGGTGTGTCACAATTACCAGAGCAATAAGCGGTGAGGGAGTTCAGGATTCGACGTTGATAGGATTTGTTACTGAGAAGCGTCCCATTGAGCGTCCAGGTATACGACTGTTAGGAAAATAATTTAATAATCACTGCCATAACTAGGAGTGCAGCCTGAAATCACAATTTGCACAATGTTTGACTTAGAAATTAAACTTTACTGGGGACGGAGACAAAAATGTAATCCAATCTTTGATAAGAATTGTTGGGAACAGAGTAGTGAGTATACTGTTTACTAGAATTGTACATTGTATGCCAAGCCTCACAAACCCCAGTTAAAAAGGGCATTTTTAAAGACTGTGAGTTTTCAAAAGGACATGAGTAGAGATGAGCGAACGTGCTCGTAACGAGCACTGTACCGCTCAGCTCACCTGCGCTCGCATGGGCGCAGGCAGCCGCTTCCGTCGGGTGAGGAGGATGAAAGCAGCTGCCTGCGCTCATGCGAGCGCAGGGGAGCCGAGCGGTACAGTGCTCGTTACAAACACGTTCGCTCATCTCTAGATATCAGTCATAATAGATGAAGAGTCAAGATTCTATGGCCACATTGAAGTTACTTCTGATAACGTAAATGCCTTCTTTAAAGGAGTTTAGCCACTGTAGAACATTCGCTAACCATCAAACCTGATTAACATTGGGTGCGTATAAACCAGAAATAGTGACAGTACTGTTGGCTATAATGCTCTTTAAAAACAAAAACCTACCAACTGGTTCAACTACACTGGAGAATATGGAGAAGGAGATAGATTTTTTAAAATGTAATGGAAACTCCTCTAATCTTAGAAGGGTGACAGGAATGAAACAAATTTTACCAAATTTACAGTGGGTTTCCTGTAAGATTGCAATGTCTGCGTGAAGAGTTCAAACCATCTGGGAGCCTTTTTTAATCAAAGAATTCAGGCCTTGTGCATTCCACAAAACAACATTAACAGTAGACATAAATGAGAAACAAGCCCTAAGAGTGTAACAAAACAATACAATTCCTTTGAACATTAACCGTTTCATGACCGGATGATTTTCAGTTTTTTTGTTTTGTTTTTTACCCCCAGCCCTCCCAAAGCCATAACTTTGTGTTATGTTCACATAGCTGTGTGATGGCTTGTTTTTTGCAGTTTTTTGCCCTTTCTAATGGCACTATATATGGTTGCATACAATGTGGTGGGAAGCAGGAAAAAAATATAAATGGGGTGATATTGAAAAAAAAACAAAACACAATTCTGCAACTTGTTTTATTTTTACGGCATTCCCTATACCACTTTCCTGGTCAGAATAAATCCGGCAATACCACATATGTATATTTTTATTGTGCTTTTAGAAGGAAAAAAAAAAACTTTAAAAACAAATACTGTATATTTTTTTCTTTCAGTTTCTATTTTCTGACCCCTATAACTTTAATGTATTTATGTGTGCGGAGCTGTATAAAGACTCATTTTTTGCAGGGTGATCTTTACTTTTCAGTGATTTTTGGGGTGTGTATAACTGATCACTTTTTAATATACTTTTTTTGTGGGCGGAGAAAAATGGCATATAGGCCATTTTAACTTTTTTTTTAATTTCGCCATTTTCCATATGGGATTAAATTTTTAACATTTTAATAGTATGGACATTTTTGCACACCTGGATACCTATTATGTGTATTTTTTTTTTCTTTTATGTTTTTTTTTTTTTTTCACTTTAGGGAAAGGGGGTGGTTTAAAAATTATTTTTTTTTAATTTATAAAACCTTTTTTTTAACACTCATTGGATTGATTTCTTATAGACTCCAATGCATTAGCATTGAAGTCTATGAGGATTTTACTGTATTTCTATGGAGCCCTACCTACTAAGCAGCAGCCTTACAGGAGGACAGGGGATGTCGCTAATACACTCCAGCTCCCCCGATCCCCGCCAGGAGTGTGCTTCTGGGAATTCAGCATTCAGATGCCAGTGGTCAGGATTGGCATATTCACGATAGGCATCACCGTCAGTCATGGACATTAGCCGTGGATGCCTGCTGTATGAGACAGCAGGCAAGCCGCAGCTATGGCACCCGCTACACTCAGAACCGGGTGCCATCTTTAAAATCCCAACCACTGACATAAATAGCCATATGGCGGTTGGGAAAGGGTTAAAAGTAAGAGAGTTTAACCTGTTTAAGGAACACTCCCCAAGGAGTCCTCCAATCGGTCATGTCAAACCAATTTAATCAGTTTCTATGAGGAGGTAAGTTCTAGACTTGACCGCGGGGAATCAATGGATGTCGTGTATCTGGACTTCTCCAAAGCATTTGACACTGTACCACATAAAAGGTTAGTATATAAAATGAGAATGCTTGGCCTGGGAGAAAATGTCTGTATGTGGGTAAGTAAATGGCTCAGTGATAGAAAACAGAGGGTGGTTATTAATGGTACATACTCAGATTGGGTCACTGTCACTAGTGGGGTACCACAGGGGTCAGTATTGGGCCCTATTCTCTTCAATATATTTATTAATGATCTTGTAGAAGGCTTGCACAGTAAAATATCAATTTTTGCAGATGACACTAAACTGTGTAAAGTAATTAACACAGAAGAGGACAGTACACTGCTACAGATGGATCTGGATAGACTGGAGGCTTGGGCAGAGAAGTGGCAGATGAGGTTTAACACTGACAAATGTAAGGTTATGCATATAGGAAGGAATAATGCAAGTCACCAGTACATACTAAATGGTAAAACATTGGGTGACTCTGACATGGAAAAGGACCTAGGAATTTTAGTGAACAGCAAACTAAGCTACAGAAACCAGTGTCAGACAGCTGCTGCCAAGGCCAATAAGATAATGGGTTGCATCAAAAGGGGAATAGATGCCCGTGATGAGAACATAGTCCTGCCACTTTACAAATCACTAGTCAGACCGCACATGGAGTACTGTGTACAGTTCTGGGCTCCTGCGAACAAGGCAGACATAGCAGAGCTGGAGAGGGTTCAGAGGAGGGCAACTAAAGTCATAGCCGGAATAGGTGGACTACAGTATCCAGAAAGATTATCAAAATTAGGGTTATTCACTTTAGAAAAAAGACGACTGAGGGGTGATCTAATAACTATGTATAAATATATTAGGGCTCAGTACAGAGATCTCTCCCATGATCTCTTTATCCCAAGGACAGTGACCATGACGAGGGGACATCCTCTGCGCCTGGAGGAAGGAAGGTTTGTTCACAAAAACAGAAGAGGATTCTTTACGGTAAGAGCAGTGAGACTATGGAACTCTCTGCCTGAGGAGGTGGTGATGGTAAGTTCACTAAAAGAGTTCAAGAGGGGCCTGGATGTATTTCTCAAGGGTAATAATATTACAGGTTATAGTTACTAGATATGGGTTGTTGTTGATCCAGGGAGTAATTCTGATTGCCTGATTGGAGTCGGGAAGGAATTTTTTCCCCTAAAGTGAGGAAAATTGGCTTCTACCGCACAGGGTTTTTTTGCCTTCCTCTGGATCAACTTGTAGGAAAACAGGTCGAACTGGATGGACAGATGTCTTTTTTTCGGCCTTATAAACTATGTTACTATGTTACTATGTAATAGACCAGTAAAACAACGACTAGCTGTGGACTTGAGTAAAAGTCAAATAAGTATTGACAAATGCAGGAAACTTTAGCAAGGCAGACTCAAAAGAAAGGACTGCATGGGAGTTATCTAGAAGGTCTAAGAAGAGGGAGCAACTCTGACTTGCTAATGTCTTGAATATTAGGTGGATGTTCCCCCCAAAAAACCTAAAATTTAGCCCAAAAAGGTCTGAAATGAAGTATGATGGCTATTTAGCTTACACATTTGACTTTCTTTTCAAGTGTCTTTTTATTGAATTTTTTACAATAAAGATAAACAGGTAATTACTTGTGGGTGATTACATATGATATTAAACAACATGTATTCATCACAATCACAAGACTTCATTAAATACAAATACTCTTGCAGGTAATTGAAGGGGAATGACCAACATCGAGCAAGCCTGACAAACCAAATTATTGGGTGATCCCTCAACTTAAAGAGAATTTCCAGAACAGTTAAGTGCAGTAATGCAGTGAGGGAAACTTGAAAAAAGTGACCTTCCAGCATAACATTTGCAAAATGTGAATACCCCTGAAGCCAATCAGAGGCATATCTATGTAAAATTAGCAGCTAAACTATAAAAGGAAAGATCAGGATGGAAGATTCAATCCTCCTGTTACTTTGGGTTGCTGTAATTTCGCAAGACTAATTCCACTTTGCCCCCCCCCCATAAAAATCTCCAAAATGAGCGCTGGATTGACTAAATATGTATTTTATGAGAAAACAGAGGTACGAATGTAGCTCAAAGATGAGTGAAGTTTTCAAAAATTCGATTTGGACGCTTCACTAAATTTTTCAAAAATATGTGATTTGATCCAAATTAATTTGTAACAAAGTACTAGTGTTGAGCGAGCACCTCTGTGCTCGTATGCTCGGGTGCTCTGGCCGAGCACTAGGGGGTGCTCGAGTGCTCGGCCGAACACCGAGTGCCAGTCATAAACCATCAAGCGCTACAAAGAAACTGGCTCACATGAGGGCCGCCCCAGGAAAGGAAGACCAAGAGTCACCTCTGCTGCGGAGGATAAGTTCATCCGAGTCACCAGCCTCAGAAATCACAGGTTAACAGCAGCTCAGATTAGAGACAGGTCAATGCCACACAGAGTTCTAGCAGCAGACACATCTCTACAACAACTGTTAAGAGGAGACTGTGTGCAGCAGGCCTTCATGGTAAAATAGCTGCTAGGAAAACCACTGCTAAGGACAGGCAACAAGCAGAAGAGACTTGTTTGGGCTAAAGAACACAAGCAATCAAAGCCAAAGGTGGCTACTTTGAAGAACCTAGAATATAAGACATATTTTCAGTTGTTTCACACTTTTTTGTTAAAGGGAACCTGTCATCTCCGAAACACCCCCTGGACTAGAGTAAGTGTTGTATAGTGTAAGTGATGCTGAATCCGAATATGAAAGTTTTATCTTCATACTCACTTCCATTCCGACGCTGTGCTCCCACAAACCTGCAGTAAAATGCACTCACTGGACTCTTCTTTGAGTCCTCTCCATTATGTGAGTGAGCACCGGAGTCCAGTGAGTGCATTTTACTGCAGGTTTGTGGGAGCACAACATCAGAATGGAAGTGAGTATGAAGATAAAAATTACATAACTGGACTCAACGTCACTTACACTATACACCGCTTAAGGCCCTTTTAGACGGGCCGATAAAGTCTCCCTGAACGAGCGCCGATCAGCGACATCGGCGCTCGTTCAGGGAGCCTTTACACGGCCCGATGAATCGAGCGCCGGGCCGCACGAGTGATCGCTGTATCGCTCGTGCGGCCTGGAAGCTCCATGCTGTCAGGCGCACATCGCCTGTTTACACAGGGCGATGTGCGCCCGACAGATCGGATCTTTTGGTTTTTACAAAAGATCCAATCAGCCGACGAACGAGCGTTTTGCTCGTTCGTCGGCTGATTAGGGCCACTTTTACACGGGCCGATTATCGGCACTAGCGTTCCTAGGAACGAATTTTCGGCCGATAATCGGCCCGTGTAAAAGGACCTTAACTCTAGTTCACGGGGTGTTTTGGAGATGACAGGTTCCCTTTAAGTATATAATTCCACATGTGTCACTTCATAGTTTTGATGCCTTCTGTGTGACTCTACAATTTTCATAGTCATGAAAATACAGAAAACTCTTTGAATGAGAAGGTGTGTCCAAACTTTTGGTCTGTACTGTATATTTATATATTTATCAGGATAGGTCATCAATATCAGATCGGCGGGGGTCCGACACCTGGCACCCCGCCGATCAGCTGTTTGAAGAGGAGGCACGCGCCGTGCTAGCGCTGCCTCCTCCTCATTGTTTACCTGCTCGCCGTAACATGAGTAGTGATGAGCAGGTGTAATTACACCCAAGCCGCCCCATTCATTTCTCGTTCCTATACAAGTCTATGGGAACGAGCCGTCCCATTGAAATCAATGGGGCGGCTTCGGTGTAATTACACCTGCTCACCGCTACTCATGTTACTGATACCTGGCACCCCCGGCGATCTGATATTGATCAGGATAGGTCATCAATAAATATAACTCGGACAACCCCTTTAATGGAATAACTTATGTGAAAAACAACCTTAGCACCCCAAAAATTTGTAATATCAGGCCACAATATCAACCCAATTTACAGAATCAAGGTTTAATGGAATTACTTATGATTAAAAAAAAACTATGTGAACACCCCTAAATCAGTGGTATTTCACCCCAATTACAGAATCAAGTATTAACAGGATTACTTATGTATAAAATCAGTAGTATTAGAATGCTTTTTAATCATAAATTAGTGCAGCAAAGTGAAATAGAATGGTGTCTCTATTAGCCAAGCGTTGCACTGTTCTCTTGGTCCCAGCACTTTCACTATAATGTGGATAAAGTCTTCCTCTTATATCTCTACACTCTCTGTAAGCTGTCCCTGAACTTCAAAAGTTTAAAACTAATATTTGTAATTAAAATCTTTCCTAACCACTGTCCCTAGTGCCTGTGATGTCTCTCCCTGCAGTAAGTACACAGTAACGGCAGAGACTGGCGGGATGAGGCTTTTTATAGGGCTATGACATCACAGGTGCTGGCTATCTGCTGATTGGCTGGCTGTACAGCATTATGGGTGATCCCTCATTCCTGGGCTTCTTACTTTCACTTTGTAAAATGTACAGCACTGTTAAAAAGCTGTAATTTTTAATGGTATTATTTTCTGTTTCATACAATGAAGTGGGGAGCTGGAAAAAATAAATAAAATGGGGTGGAATTGGAAAAAAATGCAATTGCTCCAAAGCTTTATGAGTTTTGTTTTTACATTGTTCCCTATGTGGTAAAAATTACCTGTTGCCTTCATTCTCCAGGTCAGTATGATTATGGTGATAACACATTTATTTAGTTTTTCTTGTATTTTAATAGTGAAAACAAACAATTATTTAATTACTTGTTTTCTTTTATTTTATGTATTAATTTTTTATTCTAGGGAAAGGGGGTGATTTGAATTTTTATATTTTTATATGTTTTAAAACTTTTTGAAAATGTCCCCCCCCCCCTTTTTAAGTTATCCAAGGTAACTATAACATTCAATCATCAGATTGAACCATGTGTTCTCTAATTCATATCTATGCATCATAGAATTCAGTATATTACAATGCAGTGCTGCCACCTAAAGCCCTGCATTGGAATATACTAGTAATTGGTCTGTAAATCTTGTACTTACTAGTACAGACCACCTTCCCCAATCTCAGCAAGCGGAAGGCAGCCTGGGCCGGGAAGTGTGCAACTTTCAGTTTTAGCACTCCCAGATGCCGTGGTCACATTTGACCATGGGATCTGAGGGGTTAAATGTTCCACAATTGGCATTATCACTGATCACAGACATTACCCTCAGGCTTCTTCTTTGTAAAACAGCAGAATTACAGCAATTATGGCGCCTGCTACGCTCAAGAGTGGAGTTAAAGACTGAACTTCTGCTGTACATGTACAGCAAAGTTCCGGTAAAAGTTAAATTAATTCTTAAACTTCTAATAGAAATAATAAAGGAATGGACCAACAGAGAGTGATAAGAATAGATGCTCTAGAATTGTTTTTACATGGAGAAATCCAAGTAGTTACTAAAACATGTCAGGAGAGGTGATGGGTTCTCATTAAAGTTTAATAGCAACTCCCCTGGCTTTCTTAGAATAAGAGAATCTCCTACTCCAGAACAAAGGATGTCTGATTTTCATCCAATGGGTCTCCTGTAAAAAAAAAAAAAAAAAAAAACACATACAATACAAATTATTCAAAATTTGTTCATGTTTTACAAGATCAGCACTCACTGATGGAAATCACTAAGCAAAACACTGTCATGCGAATGAGACTTAAGTTTGATAAATTTAGTGCATTTTAAGTCTTAAAGCCTTATTCACAAATCACTGTTTTGGTCAGAGATTTCCATCAGGCTGAAATGAAAGTTGGAGGGCTAGTGTGATGCAACAAGGCTCCGGTCTACTCTGTGGTCTATCATCAGGTGCTGGACCTGCAGCAATGTAGGCAGGAGGAGAGGTACAATATACAAAGCTATGAAAGAGCAAGGAGAAGCTCAGGCTCAGTGTAAGGCCCCATTCAGACGACCGTGTTTCACGGCCGTATACGGGCCGTGAAAGCCCGGCCTGTGCTGCCCCAGAGGACGGGAGCACAGGGCATCATTGGTTGCTATGACGCCGTGCGCTTCCTGAGGCTGCCGCCGTACAGTGAAACACTGTACACGCTGTGTACAGTGTTTCACTGTACAACGGCGGCCTCAGGAAGCGCACGGCGTCATAGCAACCAATGTGTCATGCTCTGGTGTGGAGGGAATAGCCACACCGAGCGTACGAGGGAAGGGAAAAGACCAAAACAAGGGAAACGGTCACCTCCTGCAGGGAACCCTGAAACTAGGCCCTGACTGACTACCAGTATGAACAAGCCTTAGTTGTAGGTGAGTTCATACACAGGAACCTAATCATAAATTCACCCTAGAGAACCCTGCAGCTAGTGACACAGGAAAGAGTCAACCCGTTCCTCCAAGAGTAAGGACGAGCAGGAGACTCCAGAAGGAAAACCACAAAAGGGAAAATGTCACTTATTTTAAAGCAGATATTGCAGCAACCGGATCTCAGCCGAGATCCACACCACACACTACAAAGTAGGCAGAAAGTATAAACCGCAGTAAATCCTGGGAGAAGAAGGAATAAATAGAGGAAAGACAATTACCACAGCCACAACCGCTGAGGGGAAGAGGTGTGGTAAACAGCAACTAAACCAAGGGAAAAGCATGTCAGATTACGTCACTCTTGAAAGCCGCGCAGAACGTCTGATACCAGACGCAAGCCCCCTCGTGACACAATGCCGTGCGCTCCCGTCCTCTGGGGCAGCACAGGCCGGGCTTTCATGGCCCGTATACGGCCGTGAAACACGGTCGTCTGAATGGGGCCTTAGGCCTGTAAATGCTGCCATTGCTGCGAGACAGCCGTGACTTCTGGGGATGTTGGAGAGCTGGTCCAGCTATTTGGGACCGTTGTCCACTCCTTAACCCGCCCTGTTGTAAGCATCTGCACTGAATTGCTGGGTGGGAGTCAAGTATAAGCAGAGTAATGCGGGAGCTCAGTTAAAATGCTACCACCTCCCAGAAGGTAATAGACATCTTTTTGATGCCGACATATTAGTAAATCTGGGCTATTGTGTTAGATTTTTTATTATTTTATCATTTTCTTTGTTATTTATAATTAATTTTTATTAACACTTTTTTCCCATAATTAAAAAGTAATTATTTATTACTTAAAATGATGACATACTTGTTGTATATACCATACATAGCATCACTTATGATGCCATGGTTATTATTAAATATTTGGGCTCAGAATGTTCTCTGATACTTGCTGTCCACATGTACTGGAGGCTGTCAATCACATTTGAATCTCTTCCAAGGCCCCACACCCCCGAAACCCCACAACATCTATTTTCAATCACAGTACCATAACTCCCTGGTGGGTTTAAGGCTCATGCACATGAACGTGTGCGTTCAGTGCCCGTGCTGTGGATCGTAATTTGCGGTCCACAATGCACGAGCACTGACAGTGGGGCCGCCGCATTTGGTCACAAAAAAACCTTGCAAAAATCATGTTGACAACTGCACAGGTATAAAGATAACTTTTAAACTAAAAAACTAAAATTTAGAAAACCCAAATTCTATGTACCTGATCTGGTCAAACAAAAAAAAAACAACAAAAAAATTCCTGTGGACCACTATATGAAATGATTAATTCAAGCAAATTATTAGTCTGAAGACAAATAATTCTCTTGAATAAGTAAACAATGTATAAATTGAAATAGGAAAACTAAACGTGCTTGTTCCCCCAGGGACTGAACAATTGCATTCCAATTTTAAATAACATATGTAAGCTGACTATGTCACATCAGCTATATCTGCCCTTTACTAAGGGACATCCATTTATAAAATTAGATTAAAAATATGCCTTCTAGAGCTTGTTATTCAAATCAATGACACGCATCACTAAACAAACAAAATACCTACAATGCAGCATTGTCAAGATAGTTACCTTTATAAGTAAGAAGCATGTACATCTAATTCAATACATTGCACCACTAAGTCTAATGTACTGCACGCTTACACTTCATCTGGTGTTTGTGAAATATATTCTGTATCGTATATATACAGTATAGAACATAAATCTGTATAACAGAATAGAAAACACATTTTCTTGCATAAAAGACATTTGGAATTGCAGCCCAGCTCCATTAACTTCAATGAGGCTAAGATGCAAATAGGCCATGAGATGAGCACTGCAGCCTAGGAAGAGGCCGCAGTGCTCATGGAGTGCTGGCCTCTTCTGGCAGCTGATCAGCTGGGGTAACAGGTGTCGGACCCCCACTGATCTGATACTGATGACCTATCCTGAGGATAGATCATCAATAGGGATGAGTAAACGTCATTTTTTGAAGTTCAGATTCAGGTTTAGCCTGAATTCCATTATGGATTCCGTTACCACGGAACATGACGGAATTCGATGAAGGAATACACCATGGAATCCTTTAAAAGGCATTCCATTTTGCATTCTGTCATAATAGAAGTCTATGGGCAGCATAACGGAATCCATAACGGAAATCAGTCTAAACCCGAACACAAACACCGAGCTTCAAAACATGAAGTTCACTCATCCCTAATCATCAATATTTGTTACCTGATAACTCCTTTAAATATATTTCAATATATCAGAAATGTGCACATAGCCTGTACATAAGCATACACAGTGTCCCTATGACTCCATAGTACAGAACTATACAGTAGATAACAGCAAAACATACCTTGGAAAATAGCTCTGAAGTACAGCATATATAAATTTCGGACAGCACACGGATACACCTGTGTGCAGTCCACATTTTTTTCGGACCCATAGAAATGAATCTCACGTGGCCTGAAAATGTGTTCGTGTGAATGTATCCTTAGTGTCAATGAACCCGAAAAGTGCACAGAAATGTTTACACATTTAAAATAGACAAATAATAACAATATGAGGATGCCACTTTTTTCTGCATTATTTTGTAGCCATTTTTGTAGCTAAATAAAGTGCTTGCACATTTAGGTCTCTACATTTCACATTTTCACCAAAACAAGCATCTGATTTTAGGTAGTGATTTTTTTAAAATAACATATTTAAAAGTAACCCAAAAAAACTCCCCATGGATTAAACACCTTGCAAAATCAATGGGAGCATCACTGCAATAACCAACCATGTTACAATCACTAAGTGGTTTCTATATCTGGTTTTAGTGCCACAACTCATGATAAACAGCTTATTGGCCAGGAGTTGAATGTCTACCAATCTGAGTATGACCTATCCTAGATGCCAGGCATCGGTACACTGGGGAGGCATGGGGTGGAGAATATAGGAGTGGTGGCTGCAGCAATGAAGACCATAGAAGTCTTCACATTGGCTAATTTTTGCTCCAGCGCTCTCTCAGGCTGTATGTACAGTGACTGAAGGGGTATAATCCGTCTTCCCCTTGGGGCACATCTTGGACTTTCAGGGTTTTCTGCCTGTTGGTGGCTGGAGTGAACTTGAGTACAAGGTGGTACAGGAGGTAAATGATGATCAGATTTGGTATATAAACCAATACCTAGGCTGGTTTAGTTATAGTAAAATAAAATCTCTCCTTTACCTAATAGATGATGGGGGTCAACGTACAAATATATGTAGATAAACAGTCCTCAAGTATTTCACAGAGTAGGCTTTTTCCAAAGGCTGTGCATAGGAAGTAGCTATTATGATGATGGTCCACCCTGTGTCTCTCTCTTTATACCATTAACCAAAGGCCAATGGTATTCAACTAAGTGAGTTGCAGTCCTAGATTGGATGTCAAGTCCATTTAAGAAGTGTGGCAGGGCCAGAAGCAATCTAACCCAATCCATGGGTAGTAATGTCTGAAGCTGTATGGGTGCAGTACTTTTCCAAGCATGGCCCTTACATAGTCTTTAACTTTCCACATTAATTTAATGCTTCTTTCCAGGGGTGTACATAGAAATCATTGGGCCCCATAGCAAGAATTTGAATAGGGCCCCCATGCTCTGTGTTTGGCCCCTCTCACTACCCAAATTATTCCCTCCCACAGTTTGCCTGGCTCCTCCTTGACTGCCCATTTCACACACAAAAAAAATACCATTCAATCTTTTCGATTACCACACAACCATTCAAGTACTGCATGTCTGAATTTGGATTGGCAGACTTCACCCAACGCATCATGATCTGCTACATCCCCTTATCCTCCTGAACCAGGGGCATAGCTAGAACTGACTGCGCCCCACAGCAAAATTTTGTATGGGCCCCCCCCTTCATGACTATCCTGGCATCCTATATGTGCATATGTAAGGGAGAGTTCACAGGGCAGGGGGCACACACAGTGCAGCATGGGGGGCACAGTACAGCATAGCGGGCACAGTGCATTATAGGGCATACAGTACAGGGCAGGAGGCACACACTGTGTAGCATGGGGGACACAGTACAGGGCAGGGGGAAAAATATAGCACAGGGAGTACAGGTCAGGGGGAACACAGTGCAGAATGGGGGGCACAGTACAGGGCAGGGGGCAAAATACAGCATAGGGGGTACAGTACAGTGCAGGGGCACACAGTACAGGCCTGGAGGGCACGCACAGTACAGCATATGGGGCACATGTCAGCATACGGGGCACAGTACAGGGCAAGGAATACAGTACAGGATAGGAGGCACACACTGTGCAGCATGGGGGGCACAGTACAAAGCAGGGGGCAAGATACAGCATAGGGGGTACAGTACAGTGCAGGGGCACACAGTACAGGCCGGGGGGGACACACAGTACAGCATATGGGGCACATGGCAGCATACGGGGTACAGTACAGGGCAAGGAGTACAGTACAGGATAGGAGGCACACACTGTGCAGCATGGGGGCACAGTACAAAGCAGGGGGCAAGATACAGCATAGGGGTACAGTACAGTGCAGGGGCACACAGTACAGGCTGGGGGGGACACGCACAGTACAGCATATGGGGCACATGGCAGCAAACGGGGCACAGTACAGGGCAAGGAGTACAGTACAGGATAGGAGGCACACACTGTGCAGCATGGGGGGCACAGTACAAAGCAGGGGGCAAGATACAGCATAGGGGGTACAGTACAGTGCAGGGGCACACAGTACAGGCTGGGGGGCACACACAGTACAGCATATGGGGCACATGGCAGCATACAGGGTACAGTACAGGGCAAGGAGTATAGTACAGGATAGGAGGCACCCACTGTGCAGCATGGGGGGCACAGTACAAAGCAGGGGGCAAGATACAGCATAGTGGGTACAGTACAGTGCAGGGGCACACAGTACAGGCTGGGGGGGAATACACAGTACAGGATATGGGGCACATGGCAGCATACGGGGTACAGTACAGGGCAAGGAGTACAGTATAGGATAGGAGGCACACACTGTGTAGCATGGGGGGCACAGTACAAAGCAGGGGGCAAGATACAGCATAGGGGGTACAGTACAGTGCAGGGGCACACAGTACAGGCCGGGGGGGACGCACAGTACAGCATATGGGGCACATGGCAGCATACGGGGCACAGTACAGGGCAAGGAGTACAGTACAGGATAGGAGGCACGCACTGTGCAGCATGGGGGGCACAGTACAAAGCAGGGGGCAAGATACAGCATAGAGGGTACAGTACAGTGCAGGGGCACACAGTATAGGCCAGGGGGGAACACACAGTGCAGCATATGGGGCACATGGCAGCATACGGGGCACAGTACAAGGAGTATAGTACAGGATAGGAGGCACACACTGTGTGGCATGGGGGCACAGTACAGGGCAGGGGGGAAAATACAGCATGGGGTACAGGGCAGCATAGAGGGCACAATACAGCACAGGGAGTACAGGGCAGGGGGCACACATAGTGCAGCATAGGGGACACAGTACAAGGCAGGGGGCACACACAGTGCAGCATAGGGGGCACAGTGCATTATAGGGGTACAGTACAGGGCAGGAGGCACACATTGTGTAGCATGGGGGGCACAGTACAGGGCAGGGGGCAAAATACAGCATAGGGGGCAGGGGGCACACATAATACAGCATAGAGGGCACAATGCAGCATAGGGGGTACAGTACAGGGCAGGGGGCACACATAGTGCAGCATAGGGGACACAGGGCAGGGGGCAGAATACAGCATAGGGGACACAGTACAGGGCAGGGGGCACACATAGTGCAGCATAGGGGGTACAGTACAGGGCAGGGGGCAGAATACAGCATAGGGGGTACAGTACAGGACAGGGGGCACACATAGTGCAGCATAGGGGACACAGGGCAGGGGGCAGAATGCAGCATAGGGTGCAGTACAGGGCAGGGGGCACAAACTTACCACTGTTGGTCAGGCTGGCAGCGAGTCTGAAGGTCTGCAGCACTGGCTGACAGGCAAGCTGCAGCACTGCTCAGATGGCTGAGACAGCACTGCTCTGGGTTGCTCCTGCTTCCTGGATGTCTGTTATAGCCAGAGCAGGAGGTCAGCTGGCACTACAAGGAAGGTGGAGGGGCAGGTAAGAGAGGCAGTCTGACGGGCAGGCAGGAGTGCAGAGGGTCACATGTAGGGTCCACATGGTGCTTCTGGAAGTCTGGCAGCAGGCTCTGTTTGTGACTGAAGTATTACTTGAAACGATTGGTGGAGCAGCAGCTTCCTCTCACTGCTCCTCCACCAATCAGATTACTGTAGTATGTTGATGTAATGGGTTAATGTGTTGGCTACAAAATGTTATAATATTATGTATATCTGCCTGGGTGCTGGGAGTGGCTAGTTCAGTGTCTGTCTGGAGTTGATGGAATAAAGCAAGCAGCCTAAAAGTCTGTCCTGTGTTCATACACTACATTTTGGCGACGAGGATGGCTAGATTTCTGGATTTAACAGCTATTGGGCCTTTTGATGTGTCTGGAGACCACACTAATCTCTCACAGCGCTGGGACAAGTGGAAAAAGGGATTTCAGTTCTATGTGACAGCCACAGGAGTGACTGCACCTGCTCAGAAGAGAGCCATGCTGCTGCATCTAGCTGGGCCAGATGTCCAGGACATTTTTGAAACCCTTGGAGAAACAGGGGAAGATTCAGACTATGAGATAGCCATGAATAGACTGAGTGAGTATTTTGGGCCAAAGAAAAATATTCCATACGAAAGATATAAGTTTAGACAAGCTGTACAAGAGATGGGAGAAACCATTGACAGTTATGTGACTAGGCTGAAATATCTTGCAAAGTCTTGTGATTTTGGGACTGTGACAGAGGAGATAATCAGAGATCAGGTCATAGAGAAATGCACATCTCTGCACCTCAGGAGGAGACTGCTGAGAGAACCCAGTCTCACACTTGCTAGTTTGCAGGAGATTGCAAGAGCCATTGAACTATCTGAGCTCCAGGCCCTGCATATTGAAACCAAAGACACTGCATCTGTTAATGCAATTCACAAACCGACCTATAATGATAGGAACGTCAGGAGCAGAAAAGAGAGTTTTCCAAAGAGGACGGTGTCCGTAGCCTGCAGTAAATGTGGCAGAGAGGGGCACACAAGTCAGGACTGCACTGTGGTACAAAATAAAATGTGCTATGCTTGTGGAAAGATGGGTAATTTTGAAGCTATATGTAGAAGTGTAGCCACAGAGCATAAAATCCAAGGATCATCTGCAAAGGTAAATGTTATAGCTGCTGATAAAGAGATGCTTCTGACTGTGAATTCATATTTTCACTGTGTTCACTGCAAGCTGGGACATTACCCATTAAGATTGGGAATACAGATGTTTCAGTACTGATTGACTCTGGAGCTACTTGCAATGTTATGGACTTAGCTTCTTGGAACAATTTAAAATGCAAAGAAAATCACATTAAACTGTGTAATACCACTAAACAGATTTACACGTATGGATCCAGTACACCACTACAACTGAAAGGCAAATTCTACACCTCTGTTCAAACACATAGGACTAGTTCTCCATTGCAGACTGAATTCTATGTTGTAGATGGCACAGGGTCCCCTTTGCTTGGCCATAACACTGCTATGGCACTAGGTGTGCTAAAGATTGGACTTGATGCAGGCTGTGCAAATGTGAATATGTTGTCTCCTGTTATTTCTGCATTGAAAGAGGAGTTTAAGGATTGTTTCTCTGGATTTGGAAAATTAAAGGATTTTCAGCTAGAGCTTCACATTGACCCACATGTAAAGCCTATTGCACAGCCAACACGCAGACTCCCTTATAGCCTGAGATCACCTATGGAGCACAAACTTGCAGAACTTCTAGAACTTGATATTATTGAACCAGTGGAAGGACCCACTCCATGGGTCTCACCATTAGTTGTTGTACCAAAGGGCACAGATATCCGGATTTGTGTAGACATGAGATGTGCTAACCAAGCTGTGCTGAGGGAAAGACATACAATACCCACTACTGAAGATGTTCTACATGAAATGAATGGGGCACGTGTTTTCAGTAAATTGGATTTAAAATGGGGTTATCATCAAATTGAATTAACCCCAGTATCTAGAGTCATTACCACACTTGCAAGCCATAAAGGTCTTTTTAAGTACAAGAGACTGATGTTTGGCATATCTTCTGCACCAGAGGCCTATCAACATGTGATTCAGCAAGTGCTACATGGTTGTGAAGGCACACATAACATTTCTGATGATATAATTGTGTGGGGAACAAACACACAGGAGCATGATGAACATCTCTGTGCAGTGTTAAATCGCTTGAAGGAGAAAGGATTAATGTTAAATGAGAATAAGTGCAAATTTCAAATGAATAAAATGACTTTCATGGGCCATGTGCTCTCTGACAAAGGCATTGGTCCAGAGGAATGTAAAATCAAAGCTGTGTCTGATGCCAGAAACCCTGAAAACCCTGCAGAAGTACGCAGTTTTCTTGGATTAGTGAATTACTGTGCTAAGTTTATTCCAGATATGGCGACTGTCAGTGAACCCCTGAGACTGCTGACTCGCAAAGCAGTCCCTTGGAAGTGGGGCCCTTTGGAACAAGGTGCATTTAATGAACTTAAGAGATGGCTCACCTATGCCACAACTTTAGCCTATTTCAATCCTACCGCACAACCCCAAGTTATTGTCGATGCCAGCCCTGTGGGGTTAGGTGCCATCTTCGTCCAGAGACAATGCACCGGTGATAACAGACCTATTCAGTATGCAAGCAGATCCCTTACTGATGTGGAGAGACGTTATTTCCAGACTGAGAAAGAAGCTTTGGCTGTCGTTTGGGGATGTGAACGGTTTCATACCTATCTCCATGGACTTGATTTTGAGATTATAACAGACCACAAGCCACTGGAAGTGATATATTCTCCACGATCAAAACCATCAGCCAGAATTGAAAGATGGGTTCTTCGATTATTACCATACCGATTTAAAGTGCGGTACAGACCTGGACCGACTAATGCAGCAGATGCACTTTCCAGATTGCCTCAGTCTTCAGCACCAGTTCATAACCTAGCAGAAGAGTACATTCGCTTTGTGGCGGCTAAAGCAATTCCTCAAGCATTGACACCACGTGATGTTGAAGAATTGTCATCAGTGGATCCAGAAATTGCTCAGTTGAGAAAATGTATAAGACAAGGAACTTGGGTGGATTGTGACCCAGGATATCATAGAATCAAACATGAACTGAGTATGGCAGGGCAACTAGTTTTACGTGGCAATCGTATCGTGATGCCTAAAGACTTACGAAAACGAACATTACACTTAGCCCATGAGGGCCATCAAAGCATTGTACGCACCAAACAACGATTACGTGAGAAAGTTTGGTGGCCAGGAATTGACAAGGATGTGGAACGTATGGTTTCTTCATGTCGTGCATGTCAGCTGGTGGGCAGCAAACCTAAACCAGAACCAGTAACTCACACTGTTCTACCTGAGGGACCATGGGAAGATTTAGCTATTGATCTATGTGACATTCCATCTGGACACCATCTCTTAGTTGTTGTGGACTATTATTCTCGGTGGCAAGAGGTGGTAGTTCTCATTAAAGCTACATCATCAACGGTAATTGAGGGGTTGGAGCGCATCTTTGCTTCTCATGGTTTGCCTAAAGGGATTGTGAGTGATAGTGGTGCTCAATTTACTTCTCAAGAGTTTCGTGATTACCTCAAATCAAATGCTATTGAACATCATCATACAACCCCATACTGGCCACAAGCTAATCGGGAAGTGGAACACCAGAATCGAACTTTGCTAAAAGCTTTGCGAATTGCTCATTTAGAGAGAAGAGACTGGAAAAAGGAACTGTGGCGTTTTCTTTTGGCTTATCGAACAACACCACATACTATTACTGGAGTAAGTCCTGCTGAACTTCTATGTGGTCGCAAATTCAGGACAAAATTGCCAGACATGGGGGGTCCATCTCCTACAGATCAGACTAATTTTTGGCAAATTGATGAGGAAAGGAAAATCCGGGCTGCACAGTATGCCTTCAACAGTGGCCTTCAACAGGGAGATAAGGTGTTGCTTCAAAATGATCGGTTTAACAAACTGTCTCCGTCCTTTGAACCTGAGCCTTATGTTATAAAGGAGAAAAGAGGGACTCAAGTGGTTCTGGAGGATTTAGATGGACACACAAAAGTGCGTAATTCCTCTTTTGTGAAGAAATTTGTTGATCCAGAAAGCCAAGTGTTGGAGGACTGTGAACCAGCAGAGAGTAGCAATGGTAGCTCCAGTGATCTAGATTCCAATTCACCGCCATTCACATCAGAAGCGCCAAGAGCAAAGCGAGCAACAAATCCACCGGCCTTAAGGACTATGTATATGGACAGGAGTTTACAGTTTAAAATTGTTAGTGGTTCATCCATGGACAATTAGTTATTATATTCTGTTATGGTTATTGATCTGTTGTGCATGTCACATGGTTTTATTCAAAGAAAGGAGGGATTGTAGTATGTTGATGTAATGGGTTAATGTGTTGGCTGCAAAATGTTACAATATTATGTATATCTGCCTGGGTGCTGGGAGTGGCTAGTTCAGTGTCTGTCTGGAATTGATAGAATAAAGCAAGCAGCCTAAAAGTCTGGCCTGTGTTCAGACACTACATTTACACAGTGCAGCAGCGCAGAGGAGAGGTAGGAGAATCCCTCTCTCCCCTCTCCTCTTGTTTCAATGCGCAGCGTTACGATTCCCCCCCACCCCCGGAAAGAGAGAGAAATAGAAATATTACCCTGCTGATTTGCCACATCCCTGCTACTGCTCCCGGGCCCCCGCTGAGCTTGGGCCCCGAAGCAGTCGCTTCCCCTGCTTCCCCTATAGCCATAGGTCCCAACCGTCCCGGATCCCGGGACAGTCCCGGTTTTCACCGCTGTCCCACTTTCCCGGGCGGCTGCCTGCATGTCCCGGCTTTCAGATTTTTTGAAGCACAGTGCACAACTATCAGTCACTCAGTCTCACCCTGTCTGCGGACTTGTACTCAGAAGGGGCGGTCTGTGGAATGGCGCTGCCCCCTGCGTCACTGCGCAGGAACCGGAAGTGTTTGAGAAGAGAACAGTTGGATCCCGTCCAGACGTCACCTGCATGCTGAACGAGAGAGACATCCTCCAAGCAGCTCCGCAGAATTGTAAGTGGCTGGCTCTTCCCAGGGGCCTAGTGAGGGGTCGGGTGGTGTGCAGAGTCGTGCGATCCTAGTATTCTCAGCGCTTCTTCAGCTGACAGCTGAACTTGAAGATGCAGCTGTGCTGAAGAAGCGCTCAGAACAGGATCACACTCGGTAAACTTATTGGCAGACGTTCCCTTGTGATTTGAGGCTGGGGGAGGGAGGATGTGCGCTGTTAGGCGTTAACCCCTGCAGCATAGGTCCCAACTGTTATGTTTAACAGCACACAGTGCCCTCAGAAGTGACCTCCACAGCACACAGCATCAACAGTGGGCAAGCACAGTTAGGGTGGTCAATTAGCCATCTCCATCAGCGGCCTAAGGCACCATTCAGACGACCGTGTTTCATGGCCATATACGGGCCATGAAAGCACGGCCTGTGCTGCCCCAGAGGACGGGAGCGCACGGCGTTATTGGTTGCTATGATGCCGTGCACTTCCTGAGGCCGCCGCTGCACAGTGTACAGTGTTTCACTGTACGGCGGTGGCCTCAGGAAGCGCACGGCGTCATAGCAACCAATGACGCTGTACGCTCCCGTCCTCTGTGGCAGTACAGGCCGGGCTTTCCTGGACCGTATATAGCCATGAAACACGGTCGTCTGAATGGAGCCTTACATAGTTAGGCCCCATTCACACGACCGTGTGAATGGGGCCGCATCTATTCCTCAAAATTGCGGAATAGATGCGGCCCCATTCACCTCTATGTGGCCGGGTGCCGCCGCACGGAGCTAGCTCCGTGCCGTGGCTCCTTTGAAGCATGTCCTATACTTGTCCATGTGCATGGACAAGTATAGGCATTTTGAATGGGGCCGCCGTAATATTGCGGGGCCGCAATAACGCAGACCCGCAATAGTATGGTCGTGTGAATGGGGCCTTAGTCTTAACTGTTAGTACCGCACGGCCATTAACAGTGTCAAGACAGACTATACATTCCATTCTACATTAATAAAGGCAACTGAAGGCTAATTGATTGTGAAATTCTTGGTCACAATGAGTTTCATTCAAGTTGGTTTGGGGTTGGAAGTGATCGCTATCTCTTTATATACATACACAGAGAATGCTATCACTGATAACACCTCCCCACCACACCCGGGGGTCTACAGCTATGCAAAGGTCACTGATAACACCTCCTCTGAGAACAGAGTCAGAGATAACAGAACTAAGAAGTATAAATTAATTTAAATTAGGCCACTTTCACATTGTCGTTTTTTTTCTGGTATTGAGTTCCGTCATAGGGGCTCAATACTGGAAAAAACGCTTCAGTTTTGCCTCCATTCATTGTCAATGGGGACAAAACTGAACTGAAGAGAACGGAGAGCTAAAAGCATTCTGTTCAGTTCACTTGCGTCTCCAGACCAGAGAGCAAACCACAACATGCTGCGGTTTGCTCTCCGGTCTGGGGATCCGCACCAAGACGGATCCGTATTGACCCC
>ONZH01028930.1:0-20505 GCA_900303285.1 Rhinella marina
AAAAGGTTGAATCCCAGACAGGCAAGGTGGGCCTTGTTTTTTACCGATTTGATTTCTGTGTCACCTTTAGGCCGGGAAGCAAGAATACTAAAGCGGATGCCTTGTCGTAGTTTTCAGGCATATCAACCGCCTGAGACTCCTCCTGAACCTATTCTACCGGCTGAAATTTTTGTGGCTGCAACATCACCTGACCTGACCAACAAGATACTGGAGGGTCAACATCTCGATCCAGACGGTACCTCCACTGACAAATTGTTTGTACCTGTTTTGTTGCGTCTTCGTTTGCTGGGTGAGTGTCATAACTCTGTTTTGTGTGGACATCCCGGGATCAATGCCACCAGAGAATTAGTTGCCAGGAATTTTTGGTGGGCTTCCATGTCCAGGGATGTCCAAGCTTTTGTGTCCGCCTGTAGTGTTTGTGCCCGATCTAAGACCCCCAGAACACGACCTATGGGCGAGTTGCACCCTTTGCCCCTACCGGATAGACCATGGTCCCATTTGTCTATGGACTTTATCACGGACCTTCCATGTAAAACTGTTATATTGGTGGTGATTGATCGTTTTAGCAAGATGTGTCATCTAATCCCATTGTGTAAGCTTCTGTCGGCCAAGGTTCTGGCTGCTGTGTTTGTTGATCACATTGTCAAATTACATGAGGCTACAGATAATATTGTGTCGGACCGAGGGGTGCAATTCGTGTCTAGGTTTTGGAAGGCCTTCTGTCAGAAGATAGGTACCTCCCTGTCCTTCTCATCGGCCTTCCATCCCAAGTCTAACAGGCAAAGCGAACGGGTTAACCAGTCTGTTGAGCAATTCTTGAGATGTTATGTTGCTGAGAATCAACATTTATGGGTCAAATTTTTATCACTGGCCGAATTCGCTCTGAATAACCGTGTTAACTCCTCCTCTGGGGTCTCTCCTTTCTTTTGCAATATGGGTTTTCATCCTCGGTTTGGCTCATTCTCCCATCGCATTCCACTGTCCAGAGATTAAGGGGGTATTCAAGAACTGTGCACAGTTTGGGCTCGGGTTCAAACGAAACCTGGAAAGAGCCAAGAGGTTTAGAAAACTAAAGCGGACAGGAGACGTTCCAAGGGTTGAATTCAAGGTAGGGGACAAGGTGTGGTTGTCCACTAAAAACCTGCATCTGAAGGTATCATCCCATAAGTTCGCACCCCGGTTTATAGGACCTTATGAGATTATTAAGGTGATTAATTCTGTGTCCTTTAAGTTGCGCCTGCCTGACTCCTTCCGTATACATGACGTATTCCACAAGTCCCTGCTGAAAAGGTTTATTGCTCCGGTTCTGCCTGAGGAACATCCTCCAGTAGAGGTGGATGGGCAGATGGAGCATGAGATTTCGGATATTGTGGATATTAGAAGGGTCCGAAACTCATTCCAATACTTGGTACATTGGAAGGGGTTCGGACCAGATGATAGATGCTGGGTGCCGTTGACCAAGATTCATGTGGACAGCCTCATTAAAGCTTTCCATTTGCTGCATCCCGATAAGCCGATTCCCCCTGGTAAGGGTCCGGTGGCCCCTCGTGAAGAGGGGGATACTGTAACGGGAGGCCGGCGACACGTTCCCTCCATGCAGCACCGCCAGACCTCTCCGCCCCCCTAGAGACGAGCAGTAGGGAATTGAAGTGCTGGTCTGGTCAGCCAGCACTTCATCAGTTAATTTTCTTTTGGGTTTTTAGCCATGTGGCCCGTGATCACACCACATGGCTACTTTGCATATTGTTTTGGAAGCAATGCTCCGCCTCAGGTCATGTGATGCTGGCCACATCACATGATCCTAGGCGGGCTATTTAAAGATGGCAACTGCCTAGCAAGTTGCCTGTTATTGAAGTTCCTTCCTTGCAGTGCTGTGCGTATTTCTTCTTGTGACCTGCTGTATTACCTGACATATTGCTTGTGACCTCTACCTTGCTTTTGCCTCATCCTCGGATCCTGACGTACACTCCTGGTTTGACCTTTGTTTGCCTGACTATTCGACTATTGTGTCTGTTTGTTTCCGTGTCCGTTTGTTGTTCTCCCTTTTCTGCACCCTCACGTAGCAGAGTAGGGTTTGCCGTCCAGTTGCTCCCCTTGAACCTTTAGCCTTGGTTGTGGCAAATAGGCAGGGACAGAGGTGGTGTTTAGTCAGGGTGCACGTCAACCCCGTGTTCCTGTCGTGACACTTAGCTCTCATACATTTAGACAATTTTATATGCCTAAAACAGGTCTAGAGAATGGTAAATGAGATGGGCTGTCCCCTTCTCTGCCATGCCCACTTTTTTAGTCCTGGCAAAAAGGCTAAGTAGGTAGTATTATACAATCCAGATATGCAGGGCAAGAAGCAGATGACTGGTACTTCTCCTCACAGGTATAATACTCTTTACATACACTTATAGACTGCCAGGTGACATGTATTATGTTTATGGCCCGGCGGCCAATAAGTGAGTCCCACCTGAAGCATCCACTGCTTGTAATATTACTTTTATAAAGGGACTGCAGCTAATATCAGCACGCAATCTAGTACACAAAAGTTTTGTATTTTGATTTGATTTTAGTGCCGGATCCGGTTTGTTCCGTTTCGATTTAACACAAATGCATCCTAATGGAACGGATGCATCCGGATGTGCTAACATCAAACAGTCCCATTTTGGTACAGTTTTGAGATCCTCTGTCAGATCTTAAAACCAAAACCAAAATACAAGTGTGAAACATGCCTTAGATCAAGGTCTTATATCAAGGACTAAGATAAATGTAATAAAACAACTTAATTAAGAATGAGCTTGTATGCTGAGTTTGTAGGGACAGCACCTTTCTCTGCACAACCCTCTTTTTATGCATATGAGTTTTCTTTGTTCAAAGGGATATATAAGCTCCGCCCTTATTTTAATAAAGCAAAATCGATTTAGACTACACTACATGTTGTGTTTAATACATGAATATTGGTCTGCTCACAACATTTTTTGTCCATATTTCATAAGAAACATTTATTTAATCTCCCTTATAAAATAATATAAAATCCAAATGAATACAATTCATAGACAATAGATCCACAATAAAACAAGTCAATCCACACCCCAACCAGTGGGTCCAAAATACAACATATACTATATAAAATTATATTATTTCATCTACAATAGCAATCTTGGTCCCAATTAAAACAACACATGCGGAGCTCACGCTTGTGTATTTCACTTTCTAATAATATAACTGACTACCTTCTTGTGTTTTTTGCAGCATCCTATTATTTACTTTCATTTTATGTCCACATTAAATAATAGTTGTTCACAGGCAACTCAAAGTTCATACGTCTATCCAACCTGCGTATATTTGATACGTGGTGCCACTTCTTGTTGCTTGTGAAAACAAGTAATCCCCAACGTCTCGCTCACCTGAGTTGATTGGAGGCGCGGTCAGCACTGGGAACTAGTGCCTGACATGCATAGAAAAACAGAGGAAAACTCAAAGTTCATACGTCTATCCAACCTGCGTATATTTGATATGTGGTGCCACTCCTTGTTGCTTATATGATTTTCAACTACCACTCTTATATCTTTATCATGTGGCTCGATGTTTTAAGTTGTACTATACATTGAGTTCAATCATTGCAAATATCGGGTTCTCCTCGGGTTTCCAATTACCGATACGAACTCTAGTGGTACAATTAGTCTCTCAGACTCTTAACACATGGCCACATTATAGTGGCTATCTTTCACTTGAATTCCTTGAAATATAAAGACAGTGTCTCTTACCAGCGTCCACATTCAGCTTGTCACCCCTGTCGTGATTAATGTTTCATGCCACTACTCTGTTGCAGATCCCCACTCAGTTTTTTCATTCGGCCGCTGCTGTCAGCGCGTCTCGTTCGGCCGCCGCTATCAGAGCATGCGCTTTTGGTCTTTCTGCACGCCGACCCTCCGGAGGTGTTTGTTTGACTGTCACCTGATGGTAAACTTTTGTCTTTGCTGCCGGCCACTTTTGGATGCTGTAATTGCAGTAGTACAGTATATATGATAATTGCTAGATGTGTTTCGGAACCTCCTGTTCCTTCCTCAGTAGCTTAGAAATAAATCATGGATCAGGACCATCTTTTATACATCTAAAACTCAGATACCCATAGACTGCTAATTATGTTTTATATCAGTGTTCACATTACTTTTATATTACTTCTCTACTTCTTTATTATTACCATCAATGAAACCTAAATAGACTTATACAAATAACATACATGAATTGTACATAATATACATAAAAACAAAAAAAAAAATCTTGATCCTTACTCACATATCTCTTCAGATGTGGGATGGAGGGGGAGACACAGGGGAAGTCAAGGCGCTGATATACAGCCTGGCCTCGACGTGCCATGTGAACCACCCCACCATCCCCTTCTTATAGAAATCCAAACACTTCCAGTTCTGAATTGAGACCATAAGACACCAAGGACCCAAATTCAAAAATCTTTCTTGACTCACATCTGGACATCTTTGCAATAAAATCTCCTCTCCAATCCTTTTTAATTGATTGTATGGCTGTGAATCTCAACTCCACTGGACTACTGGCATGATGGATTTTAAAATGATTTCTCATAGCCTTTTTTTATATTAGTTATATGTTCCGCTATACGCGTTTCTAACTGTCGTCCTGTACGACCCACATATTGTTTTGAACAGGGACATTCAATGAGGTATATTACCCCCTTTGTATTACATGTCAAGATCTCTTTTATTTCCCATTCAAAATTATTGGCTTTTGATTTAACGTTTTTTGTTTTTTTTCAGGAATTTTGTTATTCAACAATTTGAACATGTTCCACATCTATAGAACCCACCCATTGTTGCCCAAGGAGTACAGATTTTTTTCATTGGTCAAACACCAAGTATGAACATGTCCAAGTTAAACGAAAATCAAACATGTATCCAAGAAATGAGTTGGGAAAAGAAATGATAGCCTTTCAAAGGTCAGTAGAAGCTGATATTAGAAAGCTAAAAAGTAATAGACATAATAAGGAAAATGTGAGTAAAGAAGAAATTAGAGCTATTAAGGAACTACAAAAAAAAACAAAAAATTACTATACGTCCAGCCGACAAAGGGGGGGCTATAGTTATCCTTAATACAGAAGATTATGAAAAAATGCCATAAGAGGGGGCGTGGCTGAGCAGCCTGAGCTGATGGACACACACTGAAAGAGCTCCTGCACCAAGCGGCAAACAAAGCGACGAACAGACCAATTAAATCCACCAAAAATATAGCAGAAGTGCTACACAACAAGGGAAACTTGATTTTTATTTTGATAAAGACGCGGTAGCAGGCACAGACCAAGATGGCGCCGGGGTGTCTGGCTCGCCTCCTACTTCTCCCGCCTCAGCACAGACGCAACTGCGCGCCACAGCACAGAAGTCCTCCTCACACCATGGGAAGCGCCAATCCAACGAATCGTCCTCCTCATCCTTGCTGGGTTCACCGACCCTCCAGCCATCGCAAACATCAGAAGACAATGGCGAGGGAGAGGCCCGTGGAAGTAGATCACCGGGCTCCATATCTGCAACAGGGTCTCCATATCTCCATATCTGTTAAACAAAAGCCCAGGGTACAAAGCGACCACAAAAATGTGAGTATGATTCCCCGCTCACCTATTTGGGCCAAGGCTAATGCAAATTCTGTTTGTGCTTTAGAGGCATTCCCTACATCAGATAAACCTGCGTCTAGTAGTCTACTAAATGACATTTTAATGGCGTTTAGCCATTCTCTGCAATCTGATATCTCCAGGATGATCTCTCCTATACAATCCTCAGTAGTAGAGCTGGAGTTCAGGGTTTCACATATAGAAAATAAAATGGGATCCTTTGCCAATTCCCATAACCAATTGATAGACTCGCATAATACTGTTTCTGATGACATAGACTTCATTAAGGCCAAACTTGCCGACCTTGAAGATAAGTCGAAAAGGAATAATATCAAAATAAGAGGAATCCCAGAAGATATTCTGCCTGGTGCCTTAAAACAATATTTCCAAGCCTTCATCAAGTTATTACTTCCCAACTGCCTACCCCAAGACCTCATAATTGACAGGATCCACAGGATCCCAAAACCACGTCATTTAGATGATTCAGTTCCAAGGGACGTCCTAGCTAGGATCCATTTTTCCACATTAAAGAAGCCATAATGGCAGCTGTACATAAAACATCATTGATTCCAGCCCCATATCAGGACATAAAAGTGTGTGCTGACTTATCTGCCACTACTTTACGCTTGCGAAAACAATTTGCACCTCTAACTTCTTCTCTTAGAGAACACAATATGGCGTACAAATGGGGATTTCCAGTCAAAATCCTGATCTCCAGAAACAGCGCTGATATTTGGCGTATGCAAAATGACATGGGGAGGGATTACACATACTTCTCTCCATATCATTCATCTTAAGCATAGATCTCTTAATTGTCATTAGATCACTTTTAACTGCTGCGACCAACTTCACAATTGATGTCATCAAATGGCCGGATCATGCCGCCATATCCTTAAAGGGGTATTCCCATCTCACAAATGTAGTTTGTATAGTTAGATATAGCCATACCAATATTATTACTAATAGAATGTATTTATATAAAATGTACCTTTTAGAAGATTTGCCTATTTGTATATCCATTGTCCCACACACATCAGTCAGGCCGTTGCCCCTAGTTACGACCACCATGGCCATGTAGTAGTGGTGGCCGGCTTGCTCTTGTTCAAACCCGCTCTGAGGTAACTGCTGTATTGTGAACGCACATTGTATGAGCATGCGCAGACACATCTTAGGGGTGTAGCATTTTTGTCTGTGCTTCCAAAACGCAGAGAAACGGATCCTGTTCCAAGATCAATTCATCTCTATGGAGCAGGATCCGTTTATAAAATCTGTGTTTTGGACGGATCCTGACTATTGAGTTTTGGACTGGTAGCGTCCAAAACGCAGATGTGAAAGTACCCTAAGATGTGTCTCCGCATGCTCATGCAATGTACATACACAATACAGCAGTTACCTCCGAGCGGGTTTGAAAAGGAGCAAGCCGGCCACCACTACTACATGGCCGCGTTGGTCGTAACTAGGGGCAACGGCCTGACTGATGTGTGTGGGACAATGGATATACAAATAGGCAAATCTTCTAAATGATACATTTTATATAAATACATTCTATTAGTAATAATATTTGTATGAACATCCTATCAAAGAAAACCTGTGTGTATAAAGTAAAAAAACAACCAAAGGATAACTATATTCCAATAGCAAATTTTATTGAATCCAAAATGAACACACAATTCATCACACTAGTATATTAAAAATCCACTAAAAACACAGGAAAGATAGTAAAATCGATGACACTCCATGCCATTGAGGGACAACTGGTATAAATAAATAAACAAGGGCTCACATATATAGAACATACACACATATATTGCTCCTGGAGCAAGCAATACACCGGACACAATATACAACAGGAGTAAATCCTAACGCAAGAAACTATATAGGTCCTAATTGCACTAGGTGATTGTGCATAAATATTAGCAAACACCTACATAAGGAACAAATCTCCAAGCCCAACCAGTGTCCCTCACTTACCCTATGCGTTTCGCCACAGCTTCGTCGGAGTTTCCAGGTCATGGACCCAAAATCTCTATGTTTTGTTGCCTGAGCCATTTAGATATGACCTTTGCTTTATCGCAAGGTGCTCCATCATGCTGGAAAAGGCATTGTTGATCGCCAAACTGCTCTTGGACGGTTGGGAGACGTTGCTCTCGGAGGACATTCTGGTACCATTCTTTATTCATGGCTGTGTTTTTAGGCAAGACTGTGAGAGAGCCGATTCCCTTGGCTGAGAAGCAACCCCACACATGAATGGTTTCAGGATGCTTTACAGCTGGCATGAGACAAGACTGGTGGTAGCGCTCACCTCGTCCTCTCCGAATAAGCTGTTTTCCAGATGTCCCAAACAATCGAAAAGGGGATTCATCAGAGAAAATGACTTTACCCCAGTCCTCAGCAGTCCACTCCCTGTACCTTTTGCAGAATATCAGTCTGTCCCTGATGTTTTTTCTGGAGAGAAGTGGCTTCTTTGCTGCCCTCCTTGAGACCAGGCCTTGCTCCAAGAGTCTCCGCCTCACAGTGCGTGCAGATGCACTCACACCAGCCTGCTGCCATTCCTGAGCAAGCTCTGCACTGCTGGTAGCCCAATCCTGCAGCTGAAACACTTTTAAGAGACGGTCCTGGCGCTTGCTGGTCTTTCTTGGGTGCCCTGGAGCCTTTTTGGCAACAATGGAACCTCTCTCCTTGAAGTTCTTGATGATGCGATAGATTGTTGACTGAGGTGCAATCTTTCTAGCTGCGATACTCTTCCCTGTTAGGCCATTTTTGTGCAGTGCAATGATGACTGCACGTGTTTCTTTAGAGATAACCATGGTTAACAGAAGAGAAACAATGATGCCAAGCACCAGCCTCCTTTTAAAGTGTCCAGTGGTGTCATTCTTGCTTAATCATGACAGATTGATCTCCAGCCCTGTCCTCATCAACACCCACACCCGTGTTAATGGAGCAATCACTGAAACTATGTTAGCTGGTCCTTTTAAGGCAGGGCTGCAATGATGTTGAAATGTGTTTTGGGGGATAAAGTTCATTTTCTAGGCAAATATTGACTTTGCAAGTAATTGCAGTTAAGCTGATCACTCTTTATAACATTCTGGAGTATATGCAAATTGGCATTATAAAAACTGAAGCAGTAGACTTTGTAAAAATTAATATTTGTATCATTCTCAAAACTTTTGTCCATGACTGTACATTACTAGAGATGAGCGAGTAGTGAAATATTTGAAAGTTCGAAATTCGATTCGAATAGACCGCGAGATTCGACTATTCGACCGAATATCGAATCCCATTAAAGTCTATGGGAAAAAAATGCTCGCCACTTGGAAATCTCAATTCGACCACTTGGAGGTCACCAAGTCCACCCTGAAACCTCAGAAAAGGATGCCAACACTGCTGGAATGCAACTGGGACAGCAGGGGAAGCATGTCTGGGTGCATATAACGCGCCCAAGTCGCACTATCACGCCACTATCACAGCCTCTCAACAATACACTCCAAAGACAATATAACCTCTCTGTAAAGTGAGACCATACAAGGAAACCTTCTTTCCTCTACATTGCCATGGACCCCAAGCCAAACTAGACAAAAAAGAAGATAAAATTCTGAACCCCTTAAAATCACGTTGCCTATGACAACCACAGATGGCATAGGCAAGGGGGAAAGCAATCAAGCCATCACTATTTTTCCCTCTGTGCCATCCCTGCCTTGCCCAGGCACATGTCCCAAAACATCATCCACGCCCGAGTAACACGGTTACTGCAAAAGGCCATTTGACCACCAACACTTTGGTTTGAGGCCGGGGATGCTACATCTCCCTGACGGCACACTGGGTGAATGTTGTGGAGGCGGGGACGGGCAAATCTGCTACCCCCACCCAAGTTTTGGGCCTTGGTTCTGTCTGGATTTCCGCAACCCTTACAGACAGCTCGGCAAACCCCTCCTTCTAGATTTGTTAAATCTGTCCACCACCCAGTCAAGTCCACAAAGTCCAGTCTCGTCGATAGCCTGCAGAAACTGCAGGGACCTCACTCTGACCCTCCTTCCTCCCACCCTGCCCAATGTTATCAACCCAGTGTTCCCACCCATGCAAGAATCGCAGGAGCTATCTGAGGATTTTGTTTGTTCTGATGCCCAAACACTGGAGCAAGCTCCATCTCTAGCTGATGGTGGTGTGGAACGGGCACTAAAGTGTAAAATGATTAGGGACGATGATGAGACACAGTTGCCAGCAAGGGAGGCTGTTGGAGCAAAGTGAGGCACTGTAAGAGGAGGTGGTTGAGTATGACGAAGTCAGTGACCCGACCTGGCCCAGTGTCATGTCTAGCAGGTAAAGCAGTGGGGATGTTGAGGGATGCGTAGGACCGCAAAAGGCAGGAAGAGGCCGTGGGTGGAATTCCAGCGAGTCGGCAGGTCGCACAACAGCCGATGTTCAGGCAAATGGAGGCGTTGCTGGAGTTTTTTTAAGCTAGCAGCAGCTACAGTTGACTTCCGAAAGTGAGCGCACAAGCGCCGCACTTTCACCAGTAGCTCTGCCAGGTTGGGGTAAGTCTTTAGAAATTTTTGGACTACCAGATTAAAAACGTGGGCCAGGCATGGTACGTGATTGAGTTCGGCAAGCTCCAGAGCCGCCACCAGGTTACGGCCGTTATCGCACACGACAATGCCTGGCCCTAGCTGCAGCGGCGACAGCCACATCTCCGTCTGCTGCAATATGGCATCCCTCACCTCTGGGGCGCTGTGCTTCCTGTCGCCCAAGCTGATGAGCTTAAGCACCGCCTGCTGACGTCTCCCCGCGCCAGTGCTGCAACGCTTCCAGCTAGTGGCTGAGGGCGATGTTAAGGCAGAGGAGGAGGAGGAGGAAGAGGAGGGGGGTTTATCAGAACCCGTGCTGGCAATCTTGGGCGGGGGTGGTAGGTAGGCCATCTCTGTTTGCGACCCCGTCCCCACTTCCACAACATTCACCCAGTGTGCCGTCAAAGAGATGTATCGTCCTTGGCCGCAAGCGCTTGTCCACGAGTTGGTGGTCAAGTGGACCTTTGCGCTGACTGCGTACCTCAGGGCCCGCCTGATGTTACGCAACACGTGCTGGTGCAGGGCGGGGACGGCACTCCGGGAAAAGTAGTGGCGGCTGGGGACGGAATAGCAAGGTGCGGCAGCCGCCATCAGGTCGCGGAAGGCCTGCGTCTCCACAAGCCTAAACGGCAACATCTCCAGGGCCAGCAGTTTGGAGATGTGGCAGTTTAAGGCTTGGGCTTGGGGGTGACTCGAGGCGTACTTCCGCCTGCGGTCGAACGCCTGCGAGATGGACAGTTGATGGGACGAGGAGTGTGAAGGTGCAGGCGAAGATGCGGGGTCAGGGGAGGCTGAAGGAGAAGGCCCCAAAGTAGCCGAGGCAGAGGCAGATGTGGAGGTGTCCTGGCTGGAGGTCTGGACCGCAGTGGCAGCACACAACAAAGGGGAAGAGGCAGTGGCAGGAAGACCTTGCGCAGGTTGTATTGCGTTTGCTCTTTCCCACTCAGCCCAGTGCTTGACTTCCAAGTGATGCCGCATGCCTGAGGTGGTCATATTGCTCTTCTCAGAGCCCCTACTCAGTTTTGAGTGGCAGAGTGTGCAAACCGCGCTCAGTTTGTCATCCGCACAAACATTAAAAAATCTCCACACCACAGAAGTACGAGGCCTCGATGGGGGAGCTTAGCGCGACTGCCTGCTGCCGGGAACAGCTTCGGCCCTGCTGGCTGTGGCCTCACTTCTCTGTCTGGACTGTCCTCTGCCTGTGGACATCCCTCTGCCTGTGGACATCCCTCTGCCTCTGGACATCCCTCTGCCTCTGGACATCCCTCTGCCTCTTGCTGCCTTTTTTGGTGCTGCGCAGACCACCACCTCTCCACTGCTTTCCCCGCTGGACATCACCCCTGGCCAAGTGGGGTCGGTCATTTCGTCATCCACCACCTCCTCTTCCACTTCCTCACTCTGCTCCTCCTCCTGCCCACTGGACATTCCAACAGCCTCCCTTGATGGCAACTGCGTCATCATCATCATCGCTCATGATAACAGATGCTGGTTCAGGGTCCACATCAGCAGGAGATGGCGAATACTCAAGTGTTTGGGCATCACTACAAACAAATTCCTCTGCTAGCTCCTGGGATTCTTCCGGCACATCTGAAAAAGGACCCGAAAAGAGCTCCTGGGAGGGGTCAACGGTGGGATGACTCTGTTGGCCAGGTGTGGAGGAAGGAGGGTCAGAGTGAGACTGTGTGGATGACTGGCTGGTGGACAACTGTGTGGAAGCGCTATCGGCTATCCATTGCACCACCTGTTCAACCTGCTCAGGCCTCAACAGCGGTGTAACCCGCCCCCTGCTTAACTGTCCCATAAAGGCAGGGATTCTGGATGAGTGGGATCCTGGCTGACCCTCACCAGCACGCATGGTATCCCCACTGGCTTCAACAAGGCCCCCAACAGAATTTCCGCGCCCCCGGCCTCGTCCACGTCCGATTCCGCTAGCCCTACGCATTTTTTTTTTTTGTTACAATATTTTGCCTTCACAACCGTATACTACCAGGTCAGACGGTGTGTATTAACACCACGTATATAAAATAATTTTCCAAGCACGCAGAACGAACAGTACAGGTGCCACAGAAAAGGCCTAGTTTTTTATATTTCTTGGTACACAGCCGTGTACTAACAGGTCAGACGGTGTGTATTAACACCACATATATAAAATAATTTTCCAAGCACGCAGAACGCACAGTACAGGTGCAACAGAAAAGGCCTAGTTTTTTTATATTTCTTGGTACACAGCCGTGTACTAACAGGTCAGACGGTGTGTATTAACACCACGTATATAAAATAATTTTCCAAGCACGCAGAACGCACAGTACAGTAGACAAAGAAAAGGCCTTTTTTTTTATATTTCTAGGTACACAGCCGTGTACTAACAGGTCAGACGGTGTGTATTAACACCACATATATAAAATAATTTTGCAAGCACGCAGAACGCACAGTACAGGTGTCACAGAAAAGGCCTAGTTTTTTTATATTTCTTGGTACACAGCCGTGTACTAACAGGTCAGACGGTGTGTATTAACACCACGTATATTAAATAATTTTGCAAGCACGCAGAACGCTCAGTACAGTAGACAAAGAAAAGGCCTTTTTTAAAAAATATTTCTAGGTACACAGCCGTGTACTAACAGGTCAGACGGTGTGTATTAACACCACGTATATAAAATAATTTTCCAAGCACGCAGAATGCACAGTACAGGTGGCACAGAAAAGGCCTAGTTTTTTTATATTTCTTGGTACACAGCCGTGTACTAACAGGTCAGACGGTGTGTATTAACACCACATATATAAAATAATTTTCCAAGCACGCAGAACGCACAGTACAGGTGCCACAGAAAAGGCCTAGTTTTTTTAAATTTCTTGGTACACAGCCGTGTACTAACAGGTCAGACGGTGTGTATTAACACCACGTATATAAAATAATTTTCCAAGCACGCAGAACGCACAGTACAGGTGCCACAGAAAAGGCCTAGTTTTTTTATATTTCTTGGTACACAGCCGTGTACTAACAGGTCAGACGGTGTGTATTAACACCACGTATATTAAATAATTTTGCAAGCACGCAGAATGCTCAGTACAGTAGACAAAGAAAAGGCCTTTTTTTTATATTTCTAGGTACACAGCCATGTACTAACAGGTCAGACGGTGTGTATTAACACCACGTATATAAAATAATTTTCCAAGCACTCAGAACGCACAGTATAGGTGCCACAGAAAAGGCCTAGTTTTTTTATATTTCTTGGTACACAGCCGTGTACTAACAGGTCAGACGGTGTGTATTAAAACCACATATATAAAATAATTTTCCAAGCACGCAGAACGCACAGTACAGGTGCCACAGAAAAGGCCTAGTTTTTTTATATTTCTTGGTACACAGCCGTGTACTAACAGGTCAGACGGTGTGTATTAACACCACGTATATTAAATAATTTTCCAAGCACGCAGAACGCACAGTACAGTAGACAAAGAAAAGGCCTTTTTTTTATATATTTCTTGGTACACAGCCATGTACTAACAGGTCAGACGGTGTGTATTAACACAACGTATATAAAATAATTTTCCAAGCACGCAGAACGCACAGTACAGTAGACAAAGAAAAGGCCTCTTTTTTTATATTTCTAGGTACACAGCCGTGTACTAAAAGGTCAGACGGTGTGTATTAACACCACGTATATAAAATAATTTTCCAAGCACGCAGAACGCACAGTACAGTAGACAAAGAAAAGGCCTTTTTTTTTTTTTTTTTCTAGGTACATAGCCATGTACTAACAGGTCAGACGGTGTGTATTAACACCACGTATATAAAATAATTTTCCAAGCACGCAGAACGCACAGTACAGTAGACAAAGAAAAGGCCTTTTTTTTATATATTTCTAGGTACACAGCCATGTACTAACAGGTCAGACGGTGTGTATTAACACCACGTATATAAAATAATTTTGCAAGCACGCAGAACGCACAGTACAGGTGCCAAAGAAAAGGCCTAGTTTTTTTATATTTCTTGGTACACAGCCATGTACTAACAGGTCAGACGGTGTGTATTAACACCACATATATAAAATAATTTTCCAAGCACGCAGAACGCACAGTACAGGTGCCACAGAAAAGGCCTAGTTTTTTTATATTTCTTGGTACACAGCCGTGTACTAACAGGTCAGACGGTGTGTATTAACACCACATGTATTAAATAATTTTGCAAGCAAGCAGAACGCTCTGTACAGTTGACAAAGAAAAGGCCTAGTTTTTTTATATTTCTTGGTACACAGCCGTGTACTAACAGGTCAGACGGTGTGTATTAACACCACATATATAAAATAATTTTCCAAGCACGCAGAACGCACAGTACAGGTGCCACAGAAAAGGCCTAGTTTTTTTATATTTCTTGGTACACAGCCGTGTACTAACAGATCAGATGGTGTGTATTAACACCACATATATTAAATAATTTTGCAAGCAAGCAGAACGCTCTGTACAGGTGCCAAAGAAAAGGCCTAGTTTTTTTATATTTCTTGGTACACAGCCGTGTACTAACAGGTCAGACGGTGTGAATTAACACCACATATATAAAATAATTTTGCAAGCACGCAGAACGCACAGTACAGGTGCCACAGAAAAGGCCTAGTTTTTTTATATTACTTGGTACACAGCCGTGTACTAACAGGTCAGACGGTGTGTATTAACACCACATATATTAAATAATTTTGCAAGCAAGCAGAACGCTCTGTACAGTTGACAAAGAAAAGGCCTTTTTTTTTATTTCTAGGTACACAGCCGTGTACTAACAGGTCAGACGGTTTGTATTAACACCACGTATATAAAATAATTTTGCAAGCACGCAGAACGCACAGTACAGGTGCCAAAGAAAAGGCCTAGTTTTTTTATATTTCTTGGTACACAGCCATGTACTAACAGGTCAGACGGTGTGTATTAACACCACATATATTAAATAATTTTGCAAGCAAGCAGAACTCTCTGTACAGTTGACAAAGAAAAGGCCTAGTTTTTTTATATTTCTTGGTACACAGCCGTGTACTAACAGGTCAGACGGTGTGTATTAACACCACATATATAAAATAATTTTCCAAGCACGCAGAACTCACAGTACAGGTGCCACAGAAAAGGCCTAGTTTTTTTATATTTCTTGGTACACAGCCGTGTACTAACAGATCAGATGGTGTGTATTAACACCACATATATTAAATAATTTTGCAAGCAAGCAGAACGCTCTGTACAGGTGCCAAAGAAAAGGCCTAGTTTTTTTATATTTCTTGGTACACAGCCGTGTACTAACAGGTCAGACGGTGTGTATTAACACCACATATATAAAATAATTTTCCAAGCACGCAGAACGCACAGTACAGGTGCCACAGAAAAGGCCTCGTTTTTTTATATTACTTGGTACACAGCCGTGTACTAACAGGTCAGACGGTGTGTATTAACACCACATATATTAAATAATTTTGCAAGCAAGCAGAACGCTCTGTACAGTTGACAAAGAAAAGGCCTTTTTTTTTATTTCTAGGTACACAGCCGTGTACTAACAGGTCAGACGGTGGGTATTTACACCTGGTATACAAAAAGGGTATTGCAGGCACACAGAACCCAGAACACTAGAGCCAAATAAACTGTA
Organism: Rhinella marina; assembly: GCA_900303285.1. Classification (NCBI taxonomy): domain Eukaryota; kingdom Metazoa; phylum Chordata; class Amphibia; order Anura; family Bufonidae; genus Rhinella; species Rhinella marina. The sequence goes on from ONZH01028930.1 coordinate 15,809, forward strand.
TTTAAAAAAAAAAAAAAATACACAGCCGTATACTGCCAGAAGATCAGATGGTGCATATACACACTAGGTATATAACAGGGTTTTGCGGCCAAAAAGAACGCAGAACAGTAGTGCCAAATATAGTTTGGTATGTAGCAGAGCACCTAATACACCACTAATGCCTCTCTCTGTCCCTACTCCAGCAGCTATCCCTGAATACAGCAGCCGTTCTCTGCAGAGTGTACTGCACTATAGTAGTCCTGATAAGGGCTTTTAATCACGCTCCTGCCTGTCCAACAGCTAAAACCTATCTCTCCCTTCTCCAGCCTCTGTCCCTGACTAAGTTCACGCAGCATATGCGAACGAGCAGGAAGAGCTGAGTTTTTAATATTCGAGGTCACATGGTTTTTCCAGCCAATCCATGTAGACGCCGTTTTCGCGCTGCCAGCGTGCTCCGCGGGCCTGCATGGTGATTGGTGGAAAAAGAGCGCCAGGGAAGGTGGGAGGGGAAACGAATTCTAAGTTCGCCATCGCCGTTATACTCGATTGAAATCGAGTATGCCGAATAGCGTAGTATTCGATCGAATACCTGCTCGATCGAACACTACTCGCTCATCTCTATACATTACCTAAAGAGATGCCAGCTGCCACCATAGTAACCCTACCCAAACCTGATAAAGCCCCTGATTGTCCACAAAATTTCAAACCCATCTCATTGTTAAATACCGATGCTAAGATCTAAGCCAAATTATTAGCCAATAGACTATCATCACTTTTACCATCTTTGATTCATGCAGACCAAACTGGGTTTGTCAAAAGCCGCCAAATATCTGACAATACCCGCAGAGTACTGAATATATGTGGACTATGTTAACAGGCAAAAAATTCCATCCCTTATGGTTGCACTAGATGCAGAAAAGGCATTTGATCGCCTCAACTGGTCTTATGCATTCATGACTCTTGCTAAGATACAGTAGGAATCCCACAGCAATTTATTACAGCAATCAAAGCACTGTACTCTACCCCTTCTTCCAGGGTTTTTGTAAACGGGTCTATTTCTGATGAGTTTCTCATTACAAATGGCACCCGCCAAGGCTGCCCGCTCTCTCTATTAATATTCATTCTCTCACTGGAACCGTTAGCTCAAGCTTTTAGATCCCACAATAACATATTCAGTGTGAAAATAGGGTCAGCTAGGTATTGCATTTCGCTTTACGCAGATGAAATTCTACTGACATTAGAACAGCCCAAACAATCCCTGTCAGAAGCCCTGAATATCATACATAATTTTGGTCTATTCTCATTCTATAAGGTTAATGTATCAAAATCTCAGATAATGCCTTTACATGTACCCCCACAGGATATCATTCATTTAAAACCCAATTTTAGTTTGACGTTGGTATTTCACTCCAGACAGGCTTAGTCATATTTACCCTGGAACATCCAACTTGTGCTGGAGACACTGGGGAGCTAAAGGTACTCTGCTGCATATTCTATGGAATTGCCCTAGACCTACCAAATTATGGAAATCTGTGCTTCTCCTGGTATCAGACTTTTGTGGGGTCTCTATCCCACCAAACCCATCATTAGCTCTTTTACTGATAGGGATAGACCAGATTCCCCCAAGGGATAGAGTTGTAATAGCCCACATTTTTATGGCAACTAAGTTATCCATCACCAAAATGTGGAAAAGTTTGAACATTCCCAATATCTCAAACATTTTACAAAAGGTTGACAATACCTTCCAATATGAAAGATACGTTGTATATAAAGAAAATTGCTTCACCTCTTACAACAGGTTTTGGAATAGATGGACCTACATTACAAGAGAACAGGCCAACAACTTAGCTAAGCTAAGGTGTGAATACAATCCTAATAATAATCATTTTATTGTTTCCTCTATTGCCTCTGTGGTGTATATGACAATATAAGATAATAATATAGGACAAATTATATGGTATCATATCTCATGTGGAACATAGGACATTCCATGTGTACCTACTATATCTTGGTTTGAAGTATGAATCTGGTTTTCTTTATTTTCCCCCTTCTTGTATTTATGCTTGATTGTATCTTGTTTATAAAACAAGGTTATTTTGAGCAATATATGACACCAACCTGTGATCTGTGATCTGGAAATGGGTACTGATTAGTGATGAGCAAGCCGAAGCGGCAAGATTCGGGATTCGCTCGAATATTGCCGCTTCGGCTCAGCTCGGCATCACGTACTCGTGACTATCCTTGCGTCACTGCCCGCGTGAAATGCCCGTTTATTTCAGCCAATCAGCAGCAAAGGTAAGCCTGTGGGAACACCTGCTGTGATGTAACAGCCCCTATGTCTCCCCAGCACTGATTGGCTGGCAGTGACATGTGACCGAAATTGACCTATGGTAGGGAGTCTAGGATCTGCAGCCTCAGCCTCATTCTGCATTGGGAAGGGGACCAGACAAGAGATAGGAGAGTTAGCTCCTGTAGTGTGTGCAGCAGGCAGTTAGAGCTTAGGAGTTAGGAAGCAAGAAATGTCTTTTTAAAGATTATCTTTACTCTGAAAAACAGTATATACTATCAGCCTGTATTCTGTGTAGGAAAAGAAACCCACAACAGTCTGTTAAAAAGCAATTGATTCTCTGAAGGAAACTACTGTGTATGCTGTCAGCCTTTGTGTGCAGAGCTGGTACACAGGCACAAACTATACATATCTTAAACAGATATATTCCTGTGCATGATAGGATAGGTCTGAAAAGAATTACAGCAAAATATCTTTCTATATAGTGCGTTTATTCTGAGTGAGCTCAGCTGTCATAGACGGTACATCTCATCAGGGTGCCATATACCTAACAGCGTATAGATACCATATTGCTCTGTGGTTTTGCGTTTAAGTTGTGCAAAGTGCGCATATTTTTTTTTTTTATAGGTCTGAAAAGAATTGCACCAGCATATTTAACTATATAGTGCGTTTAATCTGTGTGAGCTCAGCTGTCATAGACGGTGCTGTGAATACGGAATACATCTCATCAGGGTGCCATATACCGAACAGCATATAGATACCGTATTGCTCTGTGGTTTTGCGTTTAAGTTGTGCAAAGTGCGCATATTTTGTTTTGGGATAGGTCTGAAAAGAATTACAGCAAAATATCTTTCTATATAGTGCGTTTATTCTGAGTGAGCTCAGCTGTCATAGACGGTACATCTCATCAGGGTGCCATATACCTAACAGCGTATAGATACCATATTGCTCTGTGGTTTTGCATTTAAGTTGCGCAAATTGCGTATAATAAATTTTTTGGATAGGTCTGAAAAGAATTGCAGCAAAATATCTTTCTATATAGTGCGTTTATTCTGACTGAGCTCTCATAGACGCTACATCTCATCAGGGTGCCATATACCTAACAGCGTATAGATACCGTATTGATCCTTGACAATTATAATAATATAATACTGCTACTGTGCACATGGAGAACCCCAGAGTCAGGGGGAGAGGGGGAAGAGCTGGGGGAGGTGGAAGAGGTGGTCGTGGAGGGAGAGGTGGGAATCGTGGTGGTGCTGTGGTCAGCGGTGATGACCGTGGTGTGCGTGGTGTCTCAGTCCCGGCTGCTGTGGGTACAGTGGAAACACGTAAGGTCAGGGTGCCTGGTCGACTCCAGAAGTTGGTAGGGAAGCGTCCTACAACTCTGACAGACCCCAAACAACAACAGGAGGTGGTTCAGTGGATTGCAGAGAGCACGTCCAGCCACGTTTCATCTGCCCCCTCATCCAGTCAGTCGACTTCTGTGAGCCAGGGTGTCTGTCTTCCAACTCGCCCTCCTTCTCCCCAGCCAGAACCCTCTAGGGGTATGTCCCACGGACAAAATTTATCCATGGAACTCTTCAGCCACCACTTCCCTGATGTGCCAGCGGACGAGCTGCTATGCCCTGATTCTCAGGACCTTTTGCTGTCTCCGGGTTATGAGAGTGGGGAGTTAGCAGTGGCGTCTGAGGAGGTGATGGAAGATGACGACGAGACACTGTTGTCGGAGGTAGTTGTCAGGGACGTCACTGTGGAGTCTGAGGAAGACCTGGGGGATGATGAGGGGACAGATCCTACTTGGGTGGATGAGGCAACTGGAGGCAGTGGTTCAGACTGTGAGGCGACATCAGCTCCACAAGCTGTTGAGAGAGCCAGAGAGCAGCGACGAGGGAGAAGCCTGGGCCGAGTCACTACTTCACCAAGTGCTCCTACAGATCACGCTCCAGCCCGTACTATGCGCCACTCCTTAGTTTGGGAGTACTTTAAGGATGATGAGGCCAATCCTCGTTTGGCGGTGTGCATTGCTCTGTGGTTTTGCGTTTCAGTTGTGCAAAGTACGCTTTTTTTTTTTGGGATAGGTCTGAAAAGAATTGCAGCAAAATATATTTCTATATAGTACGTTTATTCTGACTGAGCTTTCATAGACGGTACATCTCATCAGGGTGCCATATACCTAACAGCGTATAGTTACCATATTGATCTGTGGTTTTGCATTTCAGTTGCGCAAAGTGCGTATAATAAATTTTTTTGGATAGGTCTGAAAAGAATTGCAGCAAAATATATTTCTATATAGTACGTTTATTCTGACTGAGCTTTCATAGATGGTACATCTCATCAGGGTGCCATATACCTAACAGCGTATAGTTACCGTATTGATCTGTGGTTTGCGTTTCAGTTGCGCAAAGTGCGTATAATACATTTTTTTGGACAG
>ONZH01028931.1:0-20771 GCA_900303285.1 Rhinella marina
GCTTCTGCGATGTAGGATGGCTGGACGTTGTACTGCTGTCTCTTTGCAATCGCCTCGGTGAACGACTGCTGCCGTAATGAGTGGCGAGGAATAAGAGGAGGAGGAGCAGGAGCATCTGGAGCGGTAGATAATGACAGACAGCTCCCTTCGGCAGAGGTGCTGGAGCCTTGACTGCCTGAAATGGGATGCGTGCCACTGGGTGATGCTGCTGTTGCTGCTGCCGACTGGACCGCCACATCTGAGCTACGGTTCTCCCAGGCCACTTTGTGGTGACGCTGCATATGTTGGCGCAGGGCCATGGTGCCAACATTAGCACCCTGGCCACGCTTTACTTTTTGACCACAGATTCTACATACAGCCATGTTCACCTCCTCAGGCGTCTTAACAAAAAACTTCCACACCGCCGAGTAGGCGATTTTACCACCAACAGTCCGCACTGACTGAGTGGTACCTCCGCTGCCTGACTGAGCCCCTGCACCGCTCTTTTCAAGGCCGGAAAGCACCTGCGAAGAGTGCGGTCTACCCGTGGCTCCCGACCTCGCACTGCTGCCACTCCGCTGACTAACGGCCACACTACCGACTTGCTCCCTGCACTGCTGCCTGACGCGCAAGCTGTCAGTCTCGTCTGCAGATGATGATAATGATGATGAAGCCCTTGCTTCACCCGGCTCCCAAGTGCGATCGGCTACATCATCATCAACTACAGTTTACACGTCGCTAATGTCCTCCTCAACTGTCTCGGTGTACAAAGCCTGACCGCTCTTAACATCACCTCTCACTACACTCTCCTCATCAGTACATGACCACCTACTGGTAGGATTTCTGCCCCATCTCTTGGCTTCCAAGTAGCTGCTGACTGTCCTCAAGTAGTTCGTCCTCGCTGTATAGTGGCGCAGAGCCCATAGCATATAGTACTTCTCTGGCTGAGGGAACCGAAAAGGACAGAGGCAGGTTGAGGACAGGTGAGGGCACTGGAGCTGCTACAGGCCCATGCCAACTAAGGGTTGTGTCTGAAGAACCCACCGACTCTTGGCTGGGGGTTTCAGATGTCATCTAGGAGGAAGTGGATGACCGAGTCAACCATTCAAGAACATCTGGGTTGGTGGTCAACACACGACCACTAGATGACACCGGTAGCTGTGGCCTCGCCGAGTTACCCCTAATGCCATGTCCCCTTCCTCTGCTGAGACCTGTGCCTATTCCAGAAACATTTGTGCCACTGCCCCTCCCCTGTAAAGGGCCTGTCACCCCTATGTCTGACATCCTGTTTGATAAAAAAATTTAAAATAAAATAAAATGAAGAATACCGCCAAAAATTATACTTTGCTCACTGTTAGCACAATATCACGCTTTTCTGTTTGGATGGCGAATGACGCCAAAAATACTAAGGTAAAATTAACAACCGCAAAAAACCTATTAACTGTTTTTTGGCAAGTTCAACTTCGCCGAGGAAGTTTGATTTTTTTTTCCCAAAACACAAACCAAAATATAACGTTTTTTGTTTTTTTTTTCTTTTTTTTACAGCAACCGACGCTGCAACTATCGATTTAAAAGGAACGAGCCCAGAACCACGTTTTAACTCTTTTTTGAGCAATTCAACTTCACTGACTACGTTAGCACTATATCACGCTTTTCTGTTTGGATGGCGAATAACGCCGCATAAAGTTATTTAAAACGAACAACCCCACAAACACGGATTCACAGTTTTTTTGGCAATTCAACTTCACTGACTACGTTAGCACAATATCACGCTTTTCTGTTTGGATGGCGAATAACGCCACATATAGTTATTTAAAACGAACAACCCCACAAACACAGATTCACAGTTTTTTTGGCAATTCTACTTCACTGACTACGTTAGCACTATATCACGCTTTTCTGTTTGGATGGCGAATAACGCCGCAAATAGTTATTTTCAAGCGAAGAACCCCACAAACACGGATTCACTCTTTTTGGCAATTCAACTACACTGAAGAAGTTAGCACTATATAGCGCTTGTCTATCTGTATGGCGAATAATGTCGCAACTATTTCTTTCACATTTACAATCGCCAATCATGGATTATATATGTTTTTCCCCAAACACAACCCAAAAGATTTTTTTTTTTTTTAAATGTACCCCAAACAAGGCCCTCTTACTGCACTGCAACAAGGGACACTAGTGGTGCTTCTTTGAATAAAGCACCCCAAAACAGCCTTTAGAACAGAGTGCAGTGCTGTATAACAAGCTAATCCCAATGCCCACTCACTGCTGCTCAGTGTACCAGAATAGCGATTTCACTGCCTGATAATCCCCTATGGATTCTGTCTAGAAATCGTCCCTCTCCTATCCCTGCAATTCAGATTATCTATCCCTGATCTCCTCATTTCTTTTCTTTAGCAACGTTTTTCTATCACTTGCCCTATCTCTCCTGATGTCTGTCTCTGGTCTAAAATCAATTGCAAATGGCGGATTCCAGCGCTGCAGAGCTATTTATAGGGCTGTGACATCACAGGACCTGGCTGGCTGCTAATTGGCTACATGTCTGCATGTGATCGCATTGTGGGTGTTTACTTCTTTGTCCCAGAAATCCTTCCCCCATGCCATGCCATGTGCTTGTGGCCATTTTAGGGAAAAAAAAAAAAAAGATTTGTTACTACGAATCGCCATGAAATTAGCTTTCGTTGCGAATCAAATTTTCCATGAAATTCGTAACAAATTCCACTTCGTCAGCTTCGATTCACTCATCTCTAGTAATTGTCTTTGATTATTGTCAAGATCCTTTATGAGATGTACAAGTTTCAGTTTTCCATTCTATATCTGCGTAGTTGAAGTCCCCCATAATAACAACCTGATTATGATTTGTCGCTTTAACTATTTAGTAAGTAGATTTTCTGTGGACTCTGGTATATTAAGTGGCTTATAATAAACTTCTATTAGTATTTTATTATTGTTTTTGCCTCCATGTATTTCTACCCACAGTGACTCCGCATCTTCATGTCCCTTACTTATATCTTCCCTGAGTATGGGCTTTAAACAGGACTTTACATAAAGGCAAACCCTTCCCCCTCTCCGGTTTTGACGATCCTTTCTAAACAGACTGTAACCCTGTATGTTAACTGCCCAGTCATAGCTATCATCCAGCCATGTCTCAGTTATTCCCACTATGTCATAGTTCTCCTCACACATCACCAATTCCAGTTCACCAGTTTTATTAGTTAGGCTTCTGGCATTAGTGTACATACAATTAAGAGATTGATGTATATTTTTACCCTATACCTTTCCTTCTGAACTATTCTAGTCCCTCCTTCCATTCCTCCCCCAGTTCCCAGGTCCCTATATGCACTTCTATATGCATCTTCCCCTCCTATAATGTAATTACCCCCCAGTCCCTAGTTTAACCACTCCTCCAACCTTCTAGCTATCTTCTCCCCCAAAACAGCTGCCCCTTACCCATTGAGGTGCAGCCCATCCCTATGATAGAGCCTGTAGCCGACAGAGAAGTCGGCCCAGTTCTCCAGAAACCCAAACCCCTCTTTCCTACACCAGTTCTTGAGCCATTTGTTTACCTCCCTTATCTCCCGCTGCCTTTCTTGTGTGGCTTGTGGTGCAGGTAGTATTTCACAAAACACTACCTTTGAGGTCTTTGTCCTGAGCTTGTGACCTACAGTAAGTCTCTAAAATCATTTTTAAGGACGCTCCACCTACATCTAAGTTTGTCATTGGTTCCAATATGAACCATGACTGCTGGATCTTCTCCAGCCCCTCCCAGTAATCTGTCAACCCGATCCGCGATGTGTTGAACTCGAGCACCAGGAAGACAACACACTGTTTGACGATCAAGGACTTTGTGACAGATTGCCCTCTCTGTACCCCTAATAATTGAGTCTCCCACTACCAGCACCTGTCTGGCCTGCCCTGCTCTCCTGGTCCCCTGCTTACTGGAGCTGACATTCCCCTGACTGGCAGAGGAAGTGTAGCTGCAGCAGTGCTCTCCCTGAAGTGGCATCCCCCTCATCTGTCAACCTTTCAGGGCTAGCCTCCCTGGCACTCTTCCCTCTACCCCATTTTGCAACTGTTACCCAGCTAGCTACACCTCACATTCCTGAGCCTCCTCGCTACCACCCTCCCCCACATCTACTCCATAGAGTGCTTGCTCAGTGAGCAGCAAACTCTTTTCCAAATTGTCAATGCTTCTCAGTGTTGGAACTCGCCCGGTTAGGTTCCAAGTGGGCAATTTGCTCACATTTTGAACAAAAATATGCACCCTCAAACGGCTGTTCCAGGACTGCATACATTAGACAAGATGTGCACTGGACTGCTCTGTCAATAATGGAACACATACTAAATGGGCATTACACAAGAAAAGAGAAAGAAGAAAAAATACAATATAGTGCAGTGATAAGAATCTAACTTACTGTAGTCCCCTCCAAAAGTCCCTGAATCTAAAGTCACATAATCTAAAGTCACACACTTATTACAAACACACACTTAAAATCAAACATGCGAACGCTCATAAACTCGTGTTGTTTGTCTGCTTGTCTATGTGCAGCTCCCAAACCAGACTGCTTTTTTTCCTCTGGATTGTCTTTTGACTATTCTCTGTCTCTCATTTAGTACTGCATTGTCCGACTGGTTCTGATCAGTTTTTGTATGACTGCCATATCCCCTTCTGTTGTTTTGTCTCAAAGTACCGTCTGTCTGTCTCTGCACCTTAGTAGTGTAGGGACTGTTCACTAGTTGTGGTCTTGCTACCTAGTGGTCATACTGCAAGTAGGTCCGCGTCTGTCCCTATCTGCAAGCGTTACATACATAGAGTATGATAGGTAGAAGACAGGACACAGCTCTGTCTTAGCATATCTAGCCCTGTCAATCAAGGGGAGGGGGGAGTTTGCAGAGCACAGGGGTTGTTACAAAGCAGTGCTCAAAGGATTCAGTCCCCCATCCTGGTGCTCAAACTTTCTCATTTACATATGTATAAATATACAGATATATCTGCAACTGTTTAGCATACAGACAAAAGAAAGGTATAGTTTTAATCAGAATTATAAGCCCTACCAGCCATTATGTCTGGTTTAATAGGATTGATACTGGTGACAGAGTCACTTAAGGTGAAAGTAATGCCCTAGATTACCCTGTTTTATCATTGGGATGGCCAGCACAGGGCTCCCTGCTGGGGATTTAACAGGCACAGTTACCATCTCCTGTTTATGTGGTTATTCTTTTTGCTCTGTCACGACAGAGACCTTGTTCCAGATCCAGCAGACATCATGCTGACTCGCCAGTGAAAAGCTGGATTTGGTGCGAACAGTTGGTTCTTTCATTTATTGCAAGGTGTTGTATTGGTACCGCCATGTACCCTGTGATTGATTTTATCAGGTGTACATATTAGAGGTCATGTACAAACACCAGCTTATCGCGTCAATCTTTGTGCCCCCTGTGCACTGCCAGTTGATTCGTCTAATTTATGAGTTAGGTGCACCTCCAACAGTCCGTGCACCTGGGGTAAAAACTACTTGGGACCCTGGAGTAGTTTTTACTCCTCTTTTATGCCTGTCTCCAGACGTAAAAGATAGTACATGTGTTAGGGCCAGAGTTCAGGCCCCCATCACACCCTTGCCAAACAATTAATTGCAAAAAAAGGGCTAGTGACTATTTTTACTCCTAAAACAGGTATAAAAATATTTTTAAGGATATTATTAAAAGACACATTTTAAGCTAGGCACTCCACAGCACCTAGTGACTGGGAGAAGTCTCAAGCACCCGGTCACACTATTACATCTAAGCACAAAGTTGTGTTTCACCACATTCCTCTATGGACCATGTGGAGTATTAGCAACCAGTACAAAGAATGGAGCAGAAGTCACATGCCTACCATTAGTGAGAACCGCGATCTAGGTTGCAGAAAGGAAGAAAGAGAGAGAAAGACATAGAGAACCAGATTATATTATATTCAGTGGCTGTGGCTGTTAGGAAGTGGACCAGTTAACCTAATAAGCACAGATAAAGGACTCATTGATACCAGCAAAAGGAAGTATATTAGTGTCATCAGAACATGGAAGCCTTTTAGTACCTCAACTGAACCTGTTACTTGGAATTACTGCCCAAGTAAGAACAGAAGTGTATCTGAATACCTTAATGATAACGGGACCTGTAACTTCCATCTCAAGACAAGTGATTCCTAGTAAATATTCCATTTTTTTTAATTCAAAAGGACTCCTCTTCATTCTATCACCTCATTTGCAACGAAGCGTCCTGGCGTCATGAACCTCAGGGACCCTGCAGAAAGCAGCTAAAACCCATACAACCAAGGGCACCTCAGATAACATCTGGAAGGTGATACCTCAACACCAGATTGTGCCCCGAAGGAATTAGGTGCCTTCCTTCTCATCACTGCATGCCAGCCCAAGGAGCTGCATTAACGTGGATACCAGCTACTACACCCATCAGGCCACCACACTCACACATTGCCACTGTGGTCCCAGTCGCTGCACTTATTATAAAAATATTTGCCGCAGCACGCTATGCTGATATTATTTGTAGTTCTAATCTCATCAAGTTCAGTGACATGTTTGGGGAAGTGGTGGTGGGGGTTTGTCATGCTGAATCCTTGCCCTAGGTGCTGGAAAGCCTAACTACATAGGACTTCTATCTACCACTATCACTATCTTAAAGAAAACTAACCCATGGTTTCATCTAATGCGATTCTGTAGGAAGCTCACAAACCAGTTTTTGCAGAGCAATGAACATATATTTATGCTTTCAAGACTTAAGGAAAAGGCAGAGGCGCGCTTCCACACTTGCAAACGGGAATTGCGCCAGGTAGAAGAAGTAGTAACTAACCAACCTTTGAAACGTCTCTTAAAATAAGATTTGAGAAACCAGTTTAAATATTTGCCCTTAGGTAAGACTGAAAAGCTGATTCACTATTCCTTGAATTCGGTAATAAAGCCTACACAGTCTTTTCTAGACAATTGAGAAATCGTGCCGCTGCTTCTACCACATACTCAGTTATAGACTCTCAGGGTACCCTTCATTATGATCCCTCCTGTGTGACCCAGACATTTTACACATGCTATTTGTCATTGTACTTTCTCCCTTTTGCTCTCCCTTTAGACAAGGACAGGAGACTGCTTGATGACTGTCTTTCTGAATGTTCTCTTCCTGCTTTGTCGATGGAGACTCTGGCTCATCTTAATCAGTTGGCTACGATTGAGAAATTGCAAGGTGTGGTTAGGCAGCTACCTGGAGGAAAATCTCAAAACCTGGATGTGTTGACCTACTTATATTACAAAACATATGAGGATGTTCTGTTTTCGTATATGGTATTGCTGTTCAGCTCATTTCTGGTGGGGGAGACATACTGGACTCTACATGTTGCAAACTTTTATTACTGTTATCCCTAAACCAGGAAAAGACCCTTCTGAGAGCTCTATCACCCTACTAGCATTTTTAAATTCTGACTTAAAGGGGTTCAATCGCCCCTGGATGACCTCAGGATAGGTCATCAATATCAAATCAGACCAACTACCAGTGCCCCCGCCTATCAGCTGTATAAAGAGAATATGGCGCTCGTACAAGAGATACGTTCTCTTTGTCTATCTGTTCACTGTCGACATTACAGTGGCAAGCAGGTATAATCACAGGTCCACTGTCCGATTCACTTCAATGGGACGTCTCCTTCCTATTCATTTGAATAGGACGGAGCCATCCTATTGAAGTGAATGGTATGGAGGAGCTGTAATTACACTTGCTCGCTGCAGAAGAGAACATATCACTCATATCAGTGCTGCTTTCTCTTTATACAACTGATCAGTGAGGGTGCTGGCAGTCAGTCCCCCGCCAATCTGATATTGATGACCTATCAAGGTCATCAATATAGCAAAAGTGGAGAACCCCAGGAGCTTCAGGCTCATGTACTTCATGTATACACCAATCAGCTATAACATTAAAACTGATAGGTGAAGTGAATAACATTGATTATCTCATGATAACGGCACCTATCAATCAGTGGAATATATTGGGGAGCAAGTGAGCAGTCAGTTCTTGAAGTTGATGTGCTGTAAACAGAAAAAAGGGCAAGCATAAAAATATCGTATTTTTCACTTTATAAGACGCACCTGATTATAAGACACACCCCAGATTTTAGAGTAGGAAAGTAAGAAAAAAATATTTTTCACCACATCTCATATCAGACCCCCTATAAATTTCAGGACATCACATCAGACCCCCATATCAGCCCTCCATGTCAGAACCCCATCAGCCCTCCATGTCAGACCCCCATCAGACCTCAGATCAGCCCACTGTGCCCTCATCAGACCTCAGATCAGCCCACTGTGCCCCCATCAGACTTCAGATCAGCCCATCAGCCCCCATATCAGCCCACTGTGCCCCCATCAGACCTCAGGTCAGCCCATCAGACCTCAGATCAGCCCATCAGCCCCCATATCAGCCCACTGTGCCCCCATCAGACCTCAGATCAGCCCCCATATCAGCCCACTGTGCCCCCATCAGACCTCAGATCAGCCCATCAGACCTCAGATCAGCCCATCAGCCCCCATATCAGCCCACTGTGCCCCCATCAGACCTCAGATCAGCCCATCAGCCCCTATATCACCCCACTGTGCCCCCATCAGACCTTAGATCAGCCCATCAGCCCCCATATCAGCCCACTGTGCCCCCATCAGACCTCAGATCAGCCCACTGTTCCCCCATATCAGCCTACTGTGCCCCCATCAGACCTCAGATCAGCCCACTGTGCCCTCATGTCACCTTCTGTGTTCCCATCAGACCTCAGATCAGCCCACTGTGCCCCCCATATCAGCCTACTGTGCCCCATCAGACCTCAGATCAGCCCACTGTGCCCCATCAGACCTCAGATCAGCTAACCCTACCCCCATTAGACCTCAATCATTCCCCATCAGACCTCAGATCAGCCCACCCTACCCCCATTAGACCTCAATCAGCCCACATCAGACCTCAGATCAGCCCACCCAGCCCAATAAGCATAAAATAAAAAACTCTCTTACCTGTCCTGCGCTGCGGCTCCCCTCCTGGTCCGGCGCTTCTCTGGCTTCTAAGGCCGGCGCTGCACTGTCACCTGACTGCGTGCAGCGTCAGGTCATAGTGCGCGCACCACGTCCTGTACTTGGTTTCTTTTGGATGCCCCAGTTACAGATGAAAGGTGAAAACTGAAATAAAAGAAAGTGTAAGTGTCCATCTAAGATATTTTAATGACCTCTTGGGAGACATATTATGTTCCAGAAATATATTAACTGCTTCCTGATGCAGCCATTTTACATTTTTCTGTCTTGATTTTTACTCCCTGCCGTTCAGGAATCAGGACAAATTATAATTTCGAATGTGTCTATTTAATATTGTATACAATGTAGTAGGGAGCTGGAAAAGCTGTTTTTAATATTTTTAATCTTACAAGTGCATCTCAATAAATTAGAATATCAAAAAGGTTTTTTTTTCAGTAATTCAATTCAAAAAGTGAAACCCATATATTACAAATTTCAACACTACATTACAAACACTATCACTTTTTTAAGTGTTTATTTCTGTTAATGTTGATGATTATGGCTTACAGCCAAGGAAAACCCAAAAGTCATTATCCTAGAAAATAAGAATATTATATTAGACCAGCTGTAATTTTTTTTAAACACAGAAATGTTGGCCAAATGAAAAGTATGTACAGTATGACAATACCCCATAGATTCTCTATGGCGTTAAGTCCAGGCGAGTTTGCTGGCCAATCAAGCACAGTGATACTGTGGTTATTAAACCAGGTATTAGTCCTGCTGGAAACTAAAAATTCCATCTCCAAGAAGCTTGGCGGCAGAGGAAAGCATGTAGTGCTCTAAAATTTCCTGGTAGACGGCTGCACTGACTTTGGTCTTGATAAAACACATTGGACCTACACCAGCAGATGACATGGCTCCCCAAACCATTACTGATTGTGGAAACTTCACACTAGACCTCAAGCAGCTTGGATTGAGTGCCTCTCCACTCTTCCTCCAGACTCTGGGACCTTGATTTCCAAATGAAATGCAAAATTTACTTTCATCTGAGAACAACGCCTTTGACCACTGAGCAGCAGTCCAGTTCTTTTTCTCCTTGGCCCAGGTAAGACGCTTCTGGCGTTATCTATTGGTCATGAGTGGCTTGACACATGGAATGCGACACTTGTAGCCCATGTCCTGGATACGTCTGTGTGTGGTGGTTCTTGAAGCACTGACTCCAGCAGCAGTCCACTCCTTGTGAATCTCCCCCAAATTTAGAAAAGCACTTTTCTTAACAATCCTATCAAGGCTGTGGTTCTCCCTGTTGCTTGTACACCTTTTTCTACCACCCTTTTTCCTTCCACTCAACCTTCCATTAATATGTTTTGATACAGCACTCTGTGAATGGCCAGCTTCTTTAGCAATGGCCTTTTGTGGCTTACCCTCCTTGTGGAGTGTGTCAATGACAGCCTTCTGGACATCTGTCAAGTCTTCCCCATGATTGTGTCACCTACTGAACCAGACTAAGGGACCATTTTAAAGGCTTAGGAAGCCTTTGCAGGTGTTTGGGTTAATTATTCAAATTTTCTGAGATAATGAAATTTGGGTTTTCCTTGGCTGTAAGCCATAATCAACATTAACATAAATAAGCACTTGAAAAAGTTCACTCTGTTTGTAATGACTCTATATAATATATGTGTTTCACTTTTTGAATTGAATTACTGAAAAAAAAACTTTTTGATAATATTCTAATTTATTGAGATGCACTTATATTTTTACTTTTTTCTCCCATTCACTTTTAGAAACCCTAGGGGATTTTAATATGTGATCATCTGATCTACTATATTTGTTTCTACTATATTTGCCATAGCGAACTTCCTATCAAGCTCTGCCTGCAGGTCTTGATAGGAACTTCGCTATGGCAGGCCTTGGAGTCTTCAGGAGGCCCCAAGCTGCTACAGCAACTGAACAGCTTGTTGTGAGGGAGCATTTTGATTACCAGGAGCACAGTGCTCACAGTAAATGATCACTGAGATGCCATGTTTAAAATTGAGCATGGCATCTGAGGGGTAAAAAAATCAGTTATTGGAGTTGTTGTATAAAACCGCAGGCACCAGATGGCTATGGCTCCCGCTTCATTCTTGGAGGTTAAGGGGAAGGATATAGATAGGTGGAAAATAGATTAAATAGAAATGTAAAGATGAGCAAACCTTTTGAGATTCGGTTTGTCTCAAGTTCACCAAATTTTTACACAATTTTTACATCAATTCTGCCCTAGCCAAAGTTGTTACAAGTGCCCTGAAAATGGTTAAATAACTCCCTCTAGTCTCCAGATTTTTTTTCATTAATTTTTTTATTACAAATGTTTGCATTTTCTCTCCCCTCCCTCCCTAAGCTCTTGAGCGCAATTGCAGCAATAGCAAATAATGTTAGCGTGACACTGACATATATAGATATGTGTAGAGGCATGGTTGACAGTATGTGTTATGCTTTTTCACAATGCTAAGATTCCAAAAATTGTCCCTTATTGGAGGCAGATGGTGTTCAAACACACACAGTTTTATGGGGAAAAATCAGTAGCTTGATGGGGGACCAAGCATTCAAAAATTATGTCTTAACATAGCACAATTGTCAGAAGAAAGAGTGGCTGGTTCTGAACGAGCCTAGAAAAATACTACCTTTTATTTGGGAGCAGCAGGAGTACAGTGTGGATGTGGAAAGGGAAAGGTAATCGTGGGACGTGGTCACAACAGTAGCGGCAATAGTAGCAGAATAGCATGGAACAGACAAGGGTGTAGATTAGATGTTGTCCACGCCTTGTTCATTTTGACACAGATATATATATATATATATATATATATATATATATATACAGAAGAAAACAGCGCCTCATGTGTGGTGTCGTCTGGATGTATACACAAATGGGTGGTAATGGTTGCGCTTACCAGGGACTGTTGTGAGCAGTCACAACAGCTATAATCACTTTGCTGGTTATAGCCCCATCAGCAACAGGGGATGCTGTGCTGCTGCCTTGGTCCCTTCCTGTCTCGGTCTTTCCTATAAATCAAGTCATTAAAAATTGTAAAAAAAAAAAAAAGAGATAAAAAAGGAAAAGAAAAATAGTTTTATTAAGTATTGCCACATCTGTTACGCTTTATTCTGTTCCCCAAAGAGCAAAATAAGAAGTGATCAGAAAAAGTCGTATGTACCCCAAAAAAGAACCAATGACGATGGCAACTCATCCCACAGAAAAAAACAAACCCTAACACAATCAAATGGGTAGAAAAAATTGTGTTCCTGTTATCCATTGTGAAAATGCAAAGTTTGGGGCTAAAACTACATTTTCTTGTAAAATATGTAATGTTTCAGTGCATGTTTTTCTAAATTCTATGAAATGCCTGTTGGGCCAAAGTGCTCACCACACCACTTTAAAAATTCTTGGGTGGTATAGTTTCCAAAATGAGGTCACTTTTTGGGGATTCTATTCTAGGGTGTCTTCACATGGGGGTACTATATCTCCTTGGAGAGAGCGCTATAATCGGCATGAGGAGGCTTATAGACCAGGGGTCGGGAACCTATGGCTCGCGAGCCAGATATGGCTCTTTTGATGGCCGTATCTGGC
Source organism: Rhinella marina (assembly GCA_900303285.1). Classification (NCBI taxonomy): domain Eukaryota; kingdom Metazoa; phylum Chordata; class Amphibia; order Anura; family Bufonidae; genus Rhinella; species Rhinella marina. The sequence continues at coordinate 12,607 of ONZH01028931.1, forward strand.
TCGCAGACAGGGCTCCTACCTGTCTATGGGAAGGATGCATGCACCGCGCTCCATCAGGCCGCGGTGCACGCTGATATTGGTAGTTCTTTGATGGCCTGATAAGCATTGGCGGCAGTGGTGAGCGGCAGGGAGCATGGACTACATTTCCCATAACTCCCTGCATAGCCGCGCCGTCTGCAAGCACGCACCTGCGTCCCCTAGTGAAGCGGCATCTGCCTCCTCCCTTGTGTCTCCCTTGGACGTTCCAGAAACCCCTGGCTGTGCTGCTGCTTTGAAGGTGAACATTATAACATGGAAATTGTTACACAGCCTCATGGTCAGCAGCAGTGAGCTGCATCAATAAAGGGGCTGTGTAATACAGTGTGTCCCACCAACCCCCCCTTCCCACTTCACCCCTGAAAATAATCCCACATAATCCATTATATAGCCCCCCCCCAAAAAAAAATAAAAATATGGCCTTAAAAAACATCTGCCACCCATATTACACTCTTGTGGGCTTTAAATTAATCTCTTGTGGGCATAAGAAACTGATTTAAAGGACCACTATCAGGGCAAAAATCTGTTCTGAGCGCTTCTTTACAGCTCTGGAGGTCTCCCAGAGCTGTAATAAAGCGCTCAGGAACGGCGCCCGTGCTATATGTTATTGGGGCGCTAGCCCCTGTTTTTACCTTTTCCCATAATGCAGCGATTCCACCCGATGACGTATCTGTGTGGGATCGCTGCATATACTTTCACTCTAGCACGCATGCGCCGCCGGCTCTGCCTCCTCGGCGCTTGCTGAACCGAGGAGACATGAGCTTCATAACCCCCTCCATTTATATTCGTTGTGCTCCGCAGCTCTTACTTCCGCGTTGAACCGTGCATCTTACGTCGTGCTGCCACTGGTGCGCATACGCTGCCAGCAGATTCCATTTACCTCTATGGAGAGAGAGGGAGCAGCGTGACGTAAGATGCAGGGATCAACCCGGTAGTCGGAGCTGCAGAGCACAACGAATATAACTACATATTCGGCAGGTACCGATCGCTGCTAGTTCACTCTTGGGGGGCTTTAAATCAGTTTCTTATACCCCCAAGAGATGATTTAAAAGCCCCCAAGCATGAAATATAGGTGGCAGAAGCTCACAATGTAAGTTATTTATTTAATTTTTTTACTGCTAATTACCATTGTTTCAGTCCAGTTGTGGCTTTATACAGCAGGGAGGAGCATTCCTTGCTGTACTAAGTGAACATTGGAGAGATTGATCTGTCAATGGCCCTTTAAACATTTTGTACGGCTCTCGCGGAATTATATTTCAAAATATGTGGCGTTTAAGCCAAAAAGGTTCCTGACCCCTGTTATAGACCATACGTGCTCATACCATACATGTAGTTCTGGGAAGAAAGGAACGCAAATGAGCTCTTAACAAGCTCTGCCTCTTAAGGGCACTGTGACACCAAATCTCCTTCTACTTAGCATCTGCAGAAGATCTGGGCAGAGATGGGGTGTGAAATTAAGGTGCCACCTGTGTCTGGATGGGGTGCAATGAAACTGTGGGAGCTGCTTATGCTTGTCAGCGGATCAAATGATCCTCGCTACTGGTGGTCTGTCTAGGCTGTCCAGAGCATAGCCAGACCACACATACCTGAGACATAACTGCATGCCAAGTTTTGCAGCAATCCAATATTTCTATCTGGGTGAATGAATTCTTTGGTCAATGAGTGTATATGAAAATATCTGCATTACCAGTAATGGCCACTCGGGAGCACTATTATGCTATTTACCGTATGTGAAATTGTATATTATTGAATATTCTAAAAGAAAAAAACAGTACTCACTTAAATGCCCCACTGTTCCAACGTAGATGTTCCAGTCTTTGTTTTAGAACATTTGCTACTTCAACTGTACCCCAGTAATAATATAAGAAAGCAGCACTAAATTAGAATGGAGGTAGAGTATATGGACAGTGTTTGTTCTGATAAGTTTTTAGGAGGTCTTTCTACACCAAAACCTAACCTTATATAACAAAATCAGCAAGGGATTTAATTTAATAGAAAGAAAAGCTTAAATGTGAGAAAATATCAGTGGAATTTACCTTGAATAATATAAGGGCTCATTCACACGACCGTATTTTTCTGTCTGCATCTGTTCCACAATTTTGCACATTAGAGACAGACCCATTTATTTTAATGGGGCTCCAAAAGATGCACACTGTGTGCTGTCCGTATCCACACTTCCGTCCCACAGCCCTGCAAAAAAGATATGCAGCGTCCTACTAACAGTGGTTCACTTTAAACTGTAATGTCATTTTACATATTGCATATTGTGTATTTGGTAAGGCTATCCATCTAGGCTGATGTAGTTATACTCCTCACCTCTAGATGAAGCTAGTCCATTCTGCTACCACCCCTCTGTACAGAGGAGGGTGAAGTTGGTAGTTGGTGAAGGAAGTGGATGAGTGAGTCATCCCAGGGCTGAGGACAAGGAAAGGAAGCAAGCCTTAGTATCTCTGCAGCAGATAAATGCCACTGGAAAACCCAGAAGCCAGTGAAGTTAGTATTCAGACTGCAGCCAGAACAAAGTGCTACCAAGTGGTACACCAGGTGGAGGTAATCCATATTTCAGTTGTTTTGGACTCCATCATTTACAAGTTCCCAGGAGAAGCTCCACAGCCCCTGCGGAAGTTACTGGATGATAAAGTGCACTATTATCCATAAATCTGAATCACACCTTACCTATCAGGAGTGTGAACTTAATGCTCAAATTGTACCCAAGCTTGGCTGTTATTCTAGAGACTATTTATATACGTATTTCAAGTTAGAGACCCAGCCTACTTGGAAAGCCTACCATCCCAACCTTTTTGTGAACTATCTCTGTGTGCATTATCTGTACCAACAAGGAGGACTCAGTAATCCAGTAAACAGTTCCTTGTTCATCCCCAAATTGCCTCCTCATCATTACAAAGGGTGTGTCTACCTTTAAAAAGACACTGGCGTCACGAAACACCAGGGCTCAGCCGTCCGACACGGTCAAAATTAACATCCAGGGCACCTCACCTGACCATCCTGGAGCCCTGCGTATGGAGCGTGCCCCGAGGGAAGTCGTGTCCACCCTCCTCACAACTGCACACTGCCCAGGGAGGATTCAACCAACTGTGAGTAGAACCACCGGCCACACCGTGTACACTGTGACAACCTATCTACCATATCACTCACATATCCCTGTGGATGGTGGCTGCAGAAAATTGGCGTCATGAACAGGATGTGAATAAGCCCCTTTTTGCTAACGAGAGCTATGTCTCATCTGGACATTTATTCTTGCTAAAAACAGCCTCAGTATACTTTGCCAAGTTAACGCTACTGATTTATTGAGATTGGAGATTGAAAACGTGGAATTTTTGGGCTTTATACTACTTTTTGATGAACTGTATGCATTTTCCAAAATGGCGCCCAACCGCCAACATTAGTGATTTTTTTTCTGCGCCATCATCATCCCAATAGCGGGAAACTTAAGTCTCCACCCCCTTGTGAAACAGAAAAGTATTACTCACTGTGCCACCATAGACTTGTATGCGGTGTTACTATTTGTGCCGTCCCCCTTATGCAGAGGAACCTAGAGGGCAGACCCTAAGTGAGCGCAGAGGCCTGAGTGTTATAAGCGGAACCAAATTGCAGAGCAAAGGTTCCCAGGGGACAAGCAAGCTAGCAGTACCCCTAACAGAGAGGAGAGAAGCAGTAGCGATTCTATGCAGAGAAAATTCCTGTGTCACTGGATCTGCATCGCTGACCCAGTAAAGCTGAGTGAGTGCAAAATCACCAAAATTAACCTTAGTCAAGACTGTCGGAAGTTACAGTCAGCTTTGTGGAACATTACATACGCTAATATTGCGCTGCTGCCGCCATTCTTAAAGGGCCAGACGCCTTATAAAACTGTGGTTGCCCATAGCAACGCTACAGAAAATTGCTGCAAATCCTATTTAAATTGCATAATTGTGAAGGCCTGTTATCGCTATGTCAGATCAGGAGAACAACGTGCAGCCTGACCCCAGCGGGTCTCCTACAGTAGCCGCAGCTAGTCCCAGCACACCGCCAGCCGCTGCAGCACCAACTATGATCCCTTTAACAATGCCTTATTTTCTTGGAGCACCCTGGTTTCCAAGATATTCTGGGGAACCTCACACTTTAAAGGAATTTAAAGAAAAAATGTTGGCTGTATTCAGATTGTATCCTGTGTCAGCAGATCAACAGATGGAAATTCTCCTTGCACAATTGGAAGGTGCAGCTCTCAGAGAAGTGAAATCCTGGCCGAGCTCAGAGAAAAAGACGGTGGAGCAGATACTTGAACGACTCTACGCCACGTTTGAACCCAGGTCTGCGTCAGAAGTCAAGATGAGATTCTTCAGCAAGAAACAGCAGCCTGGTGAGTCACTCAGAGATTTTGCATTATCTTTACAAGAAGCCCTTAGAGCTGTGATACAGATAGATCCTCATGAAGCAGTGGATCAAGATAAAACACTGAGAGAGCAATTTATTGAAGGTGTTAGAACAGAAACCTTAAAGAGCCAGTTAAAAATGTTAGCTGCACAACACCCAAGTTCTACCTTCCTAGACTTCAAAGAGCTAGTTATCAGTATTCTGGGAAAAGGCCACACCAGAACCTGCTAGGCCTACTGAACTGTCTGTAAATAAGCCTGCTAGAGCTCCAAAATATCACCCTATAGTGAATCAGGAAGCCCAAGCTCCGGTTCCTGATGCAGTTGCTGCCTTGACAGAGCAAGTTAACTTCTTAACAAAAAGTCTAGAGAAAGTATGTAAGAAACTGGAACAGTGGGAGAAACCCATATTGATGGAGGATGAGACACCGTTACCACGGAAACATTTCCCTCCTGATAATAGAGAGACTTATCCTAGAAGTCCGGGTAAACGACCCATCTGTAGACATTGTCGCAAGCCAGGCCATACAGAAAGCCAGTGCTGGCAGTTAAACGGTCGACCCCTGAGGCCAAGGACCGCCCCTCGGGAGGTAGAACAGTAGGTCCAGAAGATCCCGACTGGATGCCCAGATATGTAGGAGCCCGTCCAGAAGTAGTTCTCAGAATTAATGGTGTTCCCTTTGTTGCCTTATTGGACACCGGATCTCAAGTCACAACTATTCAACAGACTGCATTTGAAAAATACTGGGATCCTGATCAGTTAACGCAGCCACCAGAATCCTGGCTGAGCATTATAGCCAGCAACGGTAAACCTATACCCGTACATGGATACTGGGAACCAACTCTTCAAGTGGGAGGAACTACACTACCCCAACAAGGTATCATTGTAGTACAAGTAAGGGAAGATAACAACCCTCCGGTAGTCCTAGGAATGAACGTCCTTAGGAACTGTTATACTGAAATGCTTGAAGCTCTATACAAATCCATGCCTACAGCTTCACCTGCCTCCAAAAAGGTGATACAAGAGACCATCCGTGTGTTAAGTGCACAACAGAAATTTGCTAATGAGAAAGGTGAAATTTGCTGTGCTCGCATCAGAGATAACCAACCAGTGATCCTGAAACCTAACACAGAAACACTTTTGTGGTGCCAAGCCACCCTTGGAATTCAAGGTCAAGACTACCAAGCCTTGGTAGAACCTATTCACCTGGGAGACTATCCTCTAGTCCGAGCTGCAAGAAGCCTAGTGACCGTTTCCCAAGGTAAAGTGCCAATTCGTCTCCTAAACTTAAGTAATAACAGTATTACCTTGCACAAGCACTGCTCTGTTGCTCAATTGTTACAAGTCACTTTTCAAGATGTTATCAGTGTATCTGCAGCTACGACTCAACAGTCTTCTCAGAAGCTGAATACCTCAGATATTACTCAAAGTACACCATGGTGGAAAGAACTCCACGTGGGAGATGCTTCTACGCCTCAAGAACAAATTGAAGGAGTCTTAAAAGTTGTGAAAGATCATCAACCAGCCTTCAGTAAACATCCTACAGATTATGGAGAGGTCAGTGTTATCAAGCACACCATCCCTACAGGTTCACACCCTCCAATCAAAGAAAGGTACCGACCTATACCACCAACTATGTACCAATCTGTGAAGAAAATGATCCAAGAGATGAAGGATTCAAAAATCATCCAAGACAGCCATAGTCCATGGGCTGCCCCTTTAGTTCTTGTCCGGAAAAAAGATGGTAACATACGATTCTGTGTGGACTACAGAAAGATTAATCAAATTACTCATAAGGATGCCTATCCTTTACCAAGAATTGAGGAGTCCTTGACAGCATTAGGATCCTCAGCTTACTTTTCAACCCTGGATTTAACCAGTGGGTATTGGCAAGTACCCATGGCTCCTGAAGATCGTGAAAAAACAGCATTTACTACCCCTATGGGCCTATTTGAATTTAACTACATGCCCTTTGGACTTTGCAATGCGCCTGGAACTTTCCAGAGACTAATGGAACGCTGTTTAGGCCATAAGAACTTTGAAACTGTTTTACTATACCTGGATGATGTCATCATCTATTCTTGATCCTATGAAGACCACTTAAAGCATCTTGCCAAAGTTTTTCAAGTTCTCATCAAGTATGGACTCAAAGTTAAACCTTCTAAGTGCTACCTACTGAAACCAGAAGTCAAGTATCTGGGACATGTTGTCAGTTCTGAAGGTGTCAAACCAGATCCAGAGAAGATTGCTGCAGTCCAAAATTGGCCTACTCCTACCACAGTAAAAGAGGTGAGAAGTTTCCTTAGTTTTGCAGGATACTACAGACGTTTCATCCCTCACTTCGCCCAGATTGCAGAACCAATACAGGAACTTGTGAGAGGACATCCCAAGAAATACCAGAAAACCCAGATAAAAATTGAATGGAATGAAGATCGAGAAATTGCCTTCCAACTCCTAAAGAAGAAGTTGACCGAACCACCTATCTTAGGCTATCCAGATTACCAACAGCCATTCCATCTCTACACAGACGCCAGTAACAAAGGTCTGGGAGCTGTCCTGTCTCAACTGCAAGAAGGTAAAGAGAGAGTAATTGCTTATGCTAGCAGATCTCTTAGAGGTGCCGAAAAGAATGACCAAAACTACAGCTCCTTCAAGCTGGAATTGCTCGCACTTGTGTGGGCTGTCACTGAGAAGTTTAAAGACTACCTTGCAGCAACACCATTTGTAGCCTATACTGACAATAATCCATTTGCGCATCTCAACACAGCCAAATTAGGAGCTTTAGAACAAAGATGGGCCTCACGTCTTGCCAACTACAACTTCGTGGTCAAGTACAGAACAGGCAAGTCAAGCAAGCCTCAGTATCTCTGCAGCAGATAAATGCCACTGGAAAACCCAGAAGCCAGTGAAGTTAGTATTCAGACTGCAGCCAGAACAAAGTGCTACCAAGTGGTACACCAGGTGGAGGTAATCCATATTTCAGTTGTTTTGGACTCCATCATTTACAAGTTCCCAGGAGAAGCTCCACAGCCCCTGCGGAAGTTACTGGATGATAAAGTGCACTATTATCCATAAATCTGAATCACACCTTACCTATCAGGAGTGTGAACTTAATGCTCAAATTGTACCCAAGCTTGGCTGTTATTCTAGAGACTATTTATATACAGTGCCTACAAGTAGTATTCAACCCCCTGCAGATTTAGCTGGTTTGATAAGATGCAAATAAGTTAGAGCCTTCAAACTTCAAACAAGAGCAGGATTTATTAACAGATGCATAAATCTTACAAACCAAAAAGTTATGTTGCTCCGTTAAATTTTAATAAATTTTAAACATAAAAGTGTGGGTCAATTATTATTCAACCCCTAGGTTTAATATTTTGTGGAATAACCCTTGTTTGCAATTACAGCTAATAATCGTCTTTTATAAGACCTGATCTCTGGAGTTATCTTGGCCCACTCCTCCATGCAGATCTTCTCCAAGTTATCTAGGTTCTTTGGGTGTCTCATGTGGACTTTAATCTTGAGCTCCTTCCACAAGTTTTCAATTGGGTTAAGGTCAGGAGACTGACTAGGCCACTGCAACACCTTGATTTTTTCCCTCTTGAACCAGGCCTTGGTTTTCTTGGCTGTGTGCTTTGGGTCGTTGTCTTGTTGGAAGATGAAATGACGACCCATCTTAAGATCCTTGATGGAGGAGCGGAGGTTCTTGGCCAAAATCTCCAGGTAGGCCGTGCTATCATCTTCCATGGATGCGG
>ONZH01028932.1:0-29991 GCA_900303285.1 Rhinella marina
GTCTGCGTAAGTGTGTTGACGAATATGTGTCAGCCTGTGTGTCTGCCACGCTCTAAGGTGACACATACTCGTCCCTCTGGACCCCTACTTCCATTTACCCATCCCGTCCAGACCATGGACTCACCTATCCATGGACTTCATCACTGATCTGCCTGAGTCGTCTGGTAAGACAGGTTATTCTGGTGGTTGTAGATCGTTTTTAGTAAAATGGCCGCACTTTTATTGCATTACCTGGACTCCCCAATGCTAAAAACTCTTGCACAAGTGTTTGTTGACAATATTGTGGAAACTTCATGGCATTCCCACTGACGTTGTCTCTGATCGTGGGACTCAGTTTGTTGTCCAGATTCTGGAGGGCGTTCTGTACTCGGCTCGGGGTACAACTGTCTTTCTCCTCTGCCTTTCATCCCCAGACGAAATGGACAGACTGAGCGTTACCAATCAGAATCTAGAGACTTATTTGAGATGCTTTGTCTCTGAGAACCAGGAGGAGTGGTCCTCGTTTTTGTCTCTGGCTGAGTTTGCCATAAATAATCGCAGACAGGACTCCACTGGTAAGTCACCATTTTTTGGTGCATTATTGGCTTTCACCCGCAGTTTGGCACATTTTGTGGTTCTGATACTTCTGGTATTCCTGAGGAAAGAACGTTTTTCGTCATCATTGTCTTCCATATGGCGAAAAATTCAAAGTAACTTGATAAATATGGGTAACAAGTACAAACGTTTGGCTGACAGGAGACGTATGAATGGTCCGGACCTAAGTGTGGGTAATTCTGTGTGGCCTGTCTACTAGGAACATTAAGTTGAAAGTTCCTTCATGGAAGTTGGGTCCAGATTTATTGGCCCATATAAAATCACGGCCATTATTAATCCTGTAGCATTTCGTCTTGAACTTCCGCAGGCCCTGAAAATCCATAATGTGTTTCACAGATGTTTGTTGAAGAGGTATGTTGAACCTCTGGAGGCCATATCCCTTGCCACCCGCGCCCTGTCCTTTGGTGGGATGGTAATTTGGAATTTCAGATTGTCAAGATCATTGGATTCTCGAGTTCTTCGTGGGACCCTTCAATATCTGGTTCATTGGAAGGGTTATGGTCCTGAGGAGAGGTTCATGGGTACCGGCATCTGACGTGAATGCCAGTCGTTTGGTAAAAGCCTTTCACAGGTGTCACCCTGATAAAGTTGGTCCTGGGTGCCCGGAGGTCACCCGTAAAAGGGGGGGTAATGTCACGAGTGGTCTTGCGTCTGGAATCAGACGTTCTGCGTGGCTTTCTAAGTGACAGGTTTGACAGGCTATTCCCTGTGGTTTGGGTGCTGTTCACCACACCCCTTTCCCTCAGCTGTTGCCGCTGGGCAATTAGCTGTCTCCTACTTACCTCTTCCTCTCCAGTATCCCTTGCGGTTTATATCTGCTACATACCTGGTTGAGAGTGGTGTGGATCTCGGCTGAGATCCTGTTGCTGAGTTCTACTTTAAGTTAAGTGTTTTCCCTTCCTTTGGTTATTCCTGTTTGAGTCTCCTGTTCCTCCTTTCGCTTGCAGGAACAGGTTACTCTCTTGTGTCATTAGACTGCAGGGTGTTCTAGGGTTTATTCAGATTAGGTTCCTGTGTATGAGCTTTCCTACCACCTGGGTTAGTTCATACTGGTAGCCAGCTAGGGCCTAGTCTTAGGGTCCCCTGCAGGAGGTGACCAGTTCCCTGGTTTTGTCTGTTCCCATCCCTCATACGCTCGGTGTGGTTTTTCCCCCCACACCCGAGCGTGACAGATTGCTGCCCTAACGTGTGTATTGCTGTAGAAATCACATATATATTCTGGTTTAATTGATCGATCCCCCCAAAAATTAAATTTCAATCATGTGGATATAGAATATACGGAAATGGACGATTTAGGCCTGATGCTCAAATTTACATTAGCACTCATGGGTAAATTGTTACCCTAGTGTGTATTGGCGTACTGTTCACCTATTTGCTTGTTTGATTAAATTCAATAACCCCCTCCCCTTCCTCCCAAATGCTTCTGGTTACGACTCGGCCTGTTGACTACTGCACAGGTACCCCCTGCTCAGCCTGGACCAGCTGCTTCATGTGCTAATCCACCTCAAGAGGTAGCGACCTGGTGTTCCCCTCGTGAACGTCTATCCCCACCATCAGGGATACTGTGAAGAACAAGGGGTTCAATTAGACAACGCCCACAGAGAAGGTTGGCAACGTGGCAGAGTGGGCTCACCCACTGGTTTGTGATCCTATTATTCAATATCAGAAAAAGAAAAAGCATAATACAGCACCCATGTAAAGGAAAACTGAATTAGTTTTCCATAGCAAACAATTAGATACCATCATTTTTCAAAGGACTTCTGAAAAATAAAAGGTGAAATCTGATTGGTTGCTATGGGCAACTAAGCCAGTTTTCCTTTAAACTAGTTTTGATGAATCTCCCCCCATAGTTCAAATAAATTTCACAGCAAATATGCATTGTTATATCTGTCTTAGCAGAAGCATTTCTGCATCAGACTGTGTGTTTCAGAACAATTTACTACAATTTACTACAAAAATGTCATTGCTGAACCAGTGATATCAAATGCATAGTTCAGACATTTCTCATCCAGAACAAGACAATGTTTCTTCTGACAATACATGTGGATGTTTAAATAAGGGAGGTGTTCTGCCTCCGTTAATGCATAATTTTTGTATGCTTGTTCAGAATAAGTTTCTTATGATGTTAACGTGTGTAGACTGGAGCAGGCATCTACCCCATTAAGGCCTCTTTCACACTAGCGGCAGTCTGGCAGGTGAAGGGTGCCGTCGGATCCGGACTGCCGCAGGGACATGTGTGGGGCCGGAACTGCGTTCCGGTCCCACACATGTCACACAGTACCATATACAGACATACACACACATACACACAAACACATACATACTTACATACTCCAGGCAGGCAGGTCGCACGTCTTCACGCCCAGGAGGCGCGCAGCTATGACGATTCCCCACAGCGCGCTCTGCTTGGCGCTGTAGGGAATCGTCATAGCGGCGCACCTCCGGGGCGTGAAGACGTGCGGCCTGCCTGCCTGGAGTATGTATGTATGTATCTGTTTATGTGTATGTGTGTGTATGTATGTCTGTCTGTCTGTATGTATGTATGTGGTGACGGATCCGTCCTGAACTCCATTGAAAGTCAATGGAGGGCGGATCCGTTTACCATGTTGATCACACCAAATGGATCCGTCCCCATTGACTTGCATTGGGGGTCATTCTGGATCCGTCTTGGTGCGAATGCCTGGACCGGAGAGAAAACCGCAGCATGCTGCGGTTTGTTCTCCGGTCTGAAGACGGAACGGAATGCTTTCAGGAACATTCCGTTGTCTTCAGTTCAGTTTTGTCCCCATTGACAATGAATGGGGACAAAACTGAAGCGTTTTTTTTTCGAGTATTGAGCCCCTATGACGGAACTCAATACCGGAATTTAAAAACGATATTGTGAAAGTAGCCTAAGACACATTTTTTGGATGTTTGGTCCTGACAATCCACTTTTTTTTCCTATAATGCTGTGTGTATAAACATAATCTGCCCCGATAAGGGACATTGTAAACATGCTGTTTGTTAACACCATCAACCATTTGTTTATGTTATACTATGTATGTCAAGGTCAATCTGCCTTTGCTATTACTGTCATTGTGTTCAAGAGCTCAAAAGGACAGGGTGAAAAGCAAGAGTACAAATCTGTGAAAATTAACAAAAAGAGATAACATCATTGCATAAACAATCTTCCTAAGACATGTCAGAGTGTCATATGCCAATTTTCAAGCCTAAGAAATCTGCACCAACATCATTTTCAGGAAGAGAAAGGGAGGCAGTACTGTCTGTACCTACATCATTTATAGGGGAGACAGGGAGGCAATAATATCTATACCTATATCATTTACATGAAGAGACAGGGAGGCAGTATTATCTGTACCTACATAATTTACAGGGAGACAGGGAGGCAGATCTATCTGTACCTACATCATTTACATGGAGAGACAGGGAGGCAGTACTATCTGTACCTACATCATTTACAGAGAGAGACAGGGAGGCAGTACTATCTGTACCTACATAATGTACAGGAAGAGACAGGGAGGCAGTACTATCTGTACCTACATCATTTACAGGAGAGACAGTGAGGCAGTACTATCTGTACCTACATCATTTACGGAGAGAGACAGGGAGGCAGTACTATCTGTACCTACATCATTTACATGGAGAGACAGGGAGGCAGTACTATCTGTACCTACATCATCTACATGGAGAGACAGGGAGGTAGTACTATCTGTACCTACATCATTTACATGGAGAGACAGGGAGGTAGTACTATCTGTACCTACATCATTTACATGGAGAGACAGGGAGCAGTACTATCTGTACCTACATCATTTACATGGGAGAGACAGGGAGGCAGTACTATCTGTACCTACATCATTTACAAGGAGAGGCAGGGAGGCAGTACTATCTGTACCTACATCATTTACAGGGAGAGACAACATAGGCTCTGCCCCCATAGCAATAAATGGGAGCAGTGGCCACACAAGTGCAGTGTGCTCCCATTAACTTCTACGGGGAGAAAGCTTGGTGGTGGTCGGACCCTGGAAAATCCGGGGTCCTACGGCCACCACTCCCCCGCTCAGTTCTCGGTGCAGGTCCAAGCGGACCATCAGACATATCATAGTGATATGCCCCCATCATCTGTGATGGGAATACCCCTATAATTTAACTGTGCATTCAGATCCAGGGTGCTACCCATCTAAAGCAGGAAAAGTCTGGTACTTACTCTTTTCCAGGTAGCATTTGGAAAAGAAAAACTCTTCAATTTGCACATGCATCATGAATGTAAAACTAAGGTCATTCAATGTGAAACAATGCATGTGCGTGAGTCCGAACCCAAGAGGTGCATTCTTCAGATGAAAACGTGGACCAGGGCCAAGACCGGCAGTAAACAGCAGCTAATTGGAGCAATTAATTCAGAACTTGGAGACATCCTGGCAGAGCAGCGTGGATCCTGTCAGATTCTTAAAAGGGTGAGGATCCTTTGATAGCGAGGGGAAGTACTCTGCATAGATTTCCTTAGAAATTCTCTCCTGGCTTCATGTTCAAATAACAACACTGTTCTTGTTTCATTACCTAGGCCCGGTGAGGGAGACCATGGAGCAGTGCTGAGCCGGAGGAAGGATGGGGTCTGCTTGTCACACATGTAAATGAGAGGTAGAAAAACAGAGCATGGATAGAGACAAGGGTAGGTCATTCCATGCCCTTAAAGGTCGACCAGAAGTAATGCATTAAAAAAATATTTTTTCCAAAATCGAAATGTATAACTTTTCAAAAAGACAGTTGACAGTGAAAATAAGCAAATAACTCCATATCAGCATGGCTTCATGAGGGATCGGTCATGTCAAACCAATTTAATCACTTTCTATGAGGAGGTAAGTTCTAGACTTGACCGTGGCAAATAAATGCATATCGTATATCTGGACTTCTCTAAAGCATTTGACACTGTACCACATAAAAGGTTAGTATATAAAATGAGAATGCTTGGCCTGGGAGAAAATGTCTGTATGTGGGTAAGTAACTGGCTCAGTGATAGAAAACAGAGGGTGGTTATTAATGGTACATACTCAGATTGAGTCACTGTCACTAGTGGGGTACCACAGGGGTCAGTACTGGAGGGGTCACTGTCACTAGTGGGGTACCACAGGGGTCAGTATTGGGCCCTATTCTCTTCAATATATTTATTACTGATCTTGTAGAAGTCTTGCACAGTAAAATATCAATTTTTGCAGATGACACTAAACTGTGTAAAGTAATTAACACAGAAGAAGACAGTACACTATATACAGTATATACTACAGAGGATAGTATACTGTATATATACTACAGAGGACAGTATACTGTATATATACTACAGAGGACAGTATACTGTATATATACTACAGAGCACAGTATAGTATATATATATACTACAGAGGACAGTATACTGTATATATACTACAGAGCACAGTATAGTATATATATACTACAGAGGACAGTATACTGTATATATACTACAGAGGACAGTATACTGTATATATACTACAGAGCACAGTATAGTATATATATATACTACAGAGGACAGTATACTGTATATATACTACAGAGCACAGTATAGTATATATATACTACAGAGGACAGTATACTGTATATATACTACGGAGGACAGCATACGTTATATATACTACGGAGGACAGTATAATATATATACTACAGAGGACAGTATACTGTATATATACACTATAGATCACAGTATACTTTATATATACTACAGAGGACAGTACACTGCTACAGATGGACCTGGATAGATTGGAGGCTTGGTCAGAGAAGTGGCACATGAGGTTTAACACTGACAAATGTAAGGTTATGCACATGGGAAGGAATAATGCAAGTCACCAGTACATACTAAATGGTAAAACACTGGGTAACTCTGACATGGAAAAGGACCTAGGAATTTTAGTGAACAGCAAACTAAGCTGCAGAAACCAGTGTCAGACAGCTGCTGCCAAGGCCAATAAGATAATGGGTTGCATCAGAAGGGGCATAGATGCCCGTGATGAGAACATAGTCCTGCCACTTTACAAATCACTAGTCAGACCACACATGGAGTACTGTGTACAGTTCTGGGCTCCTGTGAACAAGGCAGACATAGCAGAGCTGGAGAGGGTTCAGAGGAGGGCAACTAACGTAAGAACTGGAATGGGTGGACTACAGGACCCAGAAAGATTATCAAAATTAGGGTTATTCACTGTAGAAAAAAGACGACTGAGGGGAGATGTAATAACTATGTATAAATATATCAGGGGTCAGTACAGAGATCTCTCCCATCATCTATTTATCCCCAGGACTGTGACTGTGACGAGGAGACATCCTCTGCGTCTGGAGGAAAGAAGGTTTGTACACAAACATAGAAGAGGATTCTTTACGGTAAGAGCAGTGAGACTATGGAACTCTCTGCCTGAGGAGGTGGTGATGGTAAGTTCACTATAAGAGATCAGGAGGGGCCTGGATGTATTTCTGGAGGTAATAATATTATAGGTTATAGTTACTAGAGAGGGGTCGTTGATGCAGGGAGTTATTCTGATGTCTGACTGGAGTCGGGAAGAATTTTTTCCCACTAAAGTGAGGAAAATTGGCTTCTACCTCACTGGGGTTTTTTGTCTTCCTCTGGATCAACTTGCAAGATAACAGGCCGAACTGGATGGACAGATGTATTTTTTTGGCCTTATAAACTATGTTACAAATGTTTGATTGCTAGAGCCAGGGTTTGACAAAGATATCTAAATCACCGGCCTAGCCATAGAGACATATAGCTTGCCTCCTCCACAGGAGGGAGCTCTGGAGTCTAATACGCACTGTTTATTCACGGAGCTCAATAATAACACAATATGGAATAAGACCCTGAGCTCCCTCTAGTGTTGGCTGTATATATCTGTATGTAGTCATCTCCTGAGCTCCCTCTAGTGGTGGCTGTATATATCTGTATGTAGTAATCTCCTGAGCTCCCTCTAGTGGTGGCTGTATATATCTGTATGTAGTAATCTCCTGAGCTCCCTCTAGTGGTGGCTGTATATATCTATATGTAGTAATCTCCTGAGCTCCCTCTAGTGGTGGCTGTATATATCTGTATGTAGTAATCTCCTGAGCTCCCTCTAGTGGTGGCTGTAATATCTATATGGATCCTCTAGTGGTGGCTGTATATATCTGTATGCAGTAATCTCCTTGAGCTCCCTCTAGTAGTGGCTGTATATATCTGTATGTAGTAATCTCCTGAGCTCCCTCTAGTGGTGGCTGTATATATCTGTATGTAGTCATCTCCTGAGCCCTCTCAGTGGTGGTTGTATATACTGTATGTAGTAATCTCCCTGAGCTCCCTCTAGTGATGGCTGTTATATATCTGTATGTTAGTCATCTCTGATCTTCCTCTAGTGGTGGCTGAATATATCTGTATGGAGTCATCTCCTGAGCTCCCTCTAGTGGTGGCTGTATATATCTGTATGCAGTAATCTTCTGAGCTCCCTCTAGTGGTGGCTGTATATATCTGTATGTATTAATCTCCTGAGCTCCCTCTAGTGGTGGTTGTATATATCTGTATGTAGTAATCTCCTGAACTCCCTCTAGTGGTGGCTGTATATATCTGTATGCAGTAATCTCCTAAGCTTCCTCTAGTGGTGGCTGTATATATCTGTATGCAGTAATCTTCTGAGCTCCCTCTAGTGGTAGCTATATATATATATACTAGCTGAAGGACCCAGCTTCGCCCGGGTATATTTAATTTATTTCTTTTACTGTGTGTGTGTCGTTAAAAGATATCGAGAGTGCCCTCAACAGTGCCTGCCCATTTAACAGTGACCTCTACACCGGCCCGCCCCTTTAACAGTGACCTCTACAGCGACCCGCCCCTTTAGCAGAGACCTCTACAGCAGCCCGCCCCTTTAACAGTGACCTCTACAGCAGCCCGCCCCTTTAACAGTGACCTCTACAGCAGCCCGCCCCTTTAACAGTAACTAAACAGTGACCTCTACAGCAGCCCGCCCCTTTAACAGTGACCTCTACAACAGCCCGCCCCTTTAACAGTGATCTCTACAGCAGCCTGCCCCTTCAACAGTGACCTCTACAGTAGCCTGCCCCTTTAACAGTGACCTCTACAGCTGCCCACCCCTTTAACAGTGACCTCTACAGAAGCTCGCCCCTTTAACTGTGACCTCCACAGCAGCTAGAGTGGCCACTGTCTTCAGCCCAGAAAGCCAGACCTCACCGGCCATTCCCCCAAACGTGAAACAGCGCCCCCAGTTCCCATGAAGACACATCACTAAACATGAGGCCATGCCCCCCCTGGCTCCGTGAAGACATGGAGGAGAAGCTGTCTGAGTGTGAGCTACTGAAAGGGTGGACATCCCTGTGTCTGTCCAGGCACTGCGTCGGACGGAGAACAGGTAGCCAGAAAACTGGACTGTCCAGCCTAAAGCCGGACATCTGGTCACCCTAACATCAGCCTGCCCCTAGGGTGGCCAGAGGTCTTGTTTTAGGCTGGACGGTCTGGCTTTCAGACTCCCTGTCTTCTGTCATGCGCAGGGCCTGGATGGACACAGGGATGTACTTTTGAACAGCAGCACTCTCAGCAGCAGCACTGTGCAGTCTGAGCAATGAGCTGCAGAGAGAAAGTCACCCTCCCCCCACCCCTGCAGCTGTCAGAAGGTGATTTTTACCAATATTCTTAATCCCGGTCAAATGCGGCATGGAAGGGGCGTGGCCTGACTGAGTCAGGGGCGTGACTTAGTGGGATCTGGGGGTGGTGCTTTTAAGTCCTTCTTTTGACGGTGGCTGGAATTATAGGTCGATGCCATAGTAATTTAGGAGGAAGGTGGGTAGCAGTGGAAGAAAACATCTTTTATTACTACTGAACAGTAAATATGTAAAATTTACATTATATGAGGTAATGATTGATGATGAGTTAGTCTAAAACATGTTATAGTTATGGTAACCGGGAATACCCATTTACCATTGTCATCCACAGTGCTCCGCCTCTTTAATGCAGACCTAAAGTAGTGAACTGGCTAGGTTGTCATAGAAACCTGGTGTGTGCCTGTGAGCTTCTATTGGCTGATAAGGGTCATGTGACCAGGCTACTATTGGCTAATGCATTTTTTGGGAATATCTCAGGAACGGTAGGTCCTGGAGAGTTGAAAACTGTTCTAAAACCTTCCCGGACACCTGATGCACATGTGTGCCAAATTTTGTGATTGTAGCTGCAGCGGTGTGGATTCCTTTAGCGGACATACACACACACACACACACACACACACACATACACTCAGCTTTATATATTAGATATCTGTATGTAGTCATCTCCTGAGCTCCCTCTAGCGGTTGCATATATCAGTATATAGTAATCTTCTGAGCTTCCTCTAGTGGTGGCTGTATATATCTGTATGTAGTAATCTCCTGAGCTCCTTCTAGTGGTGGCTGTATATATCTGTATGTAGTCATCTCTTGAACTTCCTCTAGTGGTGGCTGTATTTATCTGTATGCAGTAATCTCCTGAGCTCCCTCTAGTGGTGGCTGTATATATCTGTATGCAGTACTCTCCTGAGCTCCCTCTAGTGGTGGCTGTATATATCTGTATGTAGTCATCTCCTGAGCTTCCTCTAGTGGTGGCTGTATATATCTGTATATAGTAAACTTCTGAGCTCCCTCTAGTGGTGGCTGTATATATCTGTATGTAGTAATCTCCTGAGCTCCCTCTAGTGGTGGCTGTATATATCTATATGTAGTAATCTCCTGAGCTTCCTCTAGTGAAGGCTGTATATATCTGTATGCAGTAATCTCCTGAGCTTCCTCTAGTGAAGGCTGTATATCTGTATGCAGTAATCTACTGAACTCCCTCTAGTGGTAGCTGTATATATCTGTATACAGTAATCTATTGGGCTCCCTCTAGTGGTTGCTGTATATATCTGTATGTAGTAATCTCCTGAGCTTCCTCTAGTGGTGGCTGTATATATCTGTATGTAGTAATCTCCTAAGCTCCCTCTAGTGGTGTCTGTATATATCTGTATGCAGTAATCTCCTAAGCTTCCTCTAGTGGTGGCTGTATAATCTGTATATAGTAATCTCCTGAGCTTCCTCTAGTGGTGGCTGTATATATCTGTATGTAGTAATCTCCTGAGCTCCTTCTAGTGGTGGCTGTATATATCTGTATATAGTAATCTCCTGAGCTTCCCCTAGTGGTGGCTGTATATATCTGTATATAGTAATCTCTTGAGCTCCCTCCAGTGGTAGCTGTATATATCTGTATGTAGTAATCTCCTGAGCTTCCTCTAGTGAAGGCTGTATATATCTGTATGTAGTAATCTCCTGAGCTTCCTCTAGTGGTGGCTGTATATATCTGTATGTAGTAATCTCCTAAGCTCCCTCTAGTGGTGGCTGTATATATCTGTATGCAGTAATCTCCTAAGCTTCCTCTAGTGGTGGCTGTATAATCTGTATATAGTAATCTCCTGAGCTCCCTCTAGTGGTGGCTGTATATATCTGTATATAGTAATCTCCTGAGCTCCCCCTAGTGGTGGCTGTATATATCTGTATATAGTAATCTCTTGAGCTCCCTCCAGTGGTAGCTGTATATATCTGTATGTAGTAATCTCCTGAGCTCCCTCTAGTGGTGGCTGTATATATCTGTATGTAGTAATCTCCTGAGCTCCCCCTAGTGGTGTCTGTATATATCTGTATGTAGTAATCTCCTGAGCTCCCCCTAGTGGTGTCTGTATATATCTGTATGTAGTAATCTCCTGAGCTTCCTCTAGTGGTGGCTGTATATATCTGTATGCAGTAATCTACTGAGCTCCCTCTAGTGGTAGCTATGTATATCTGTATGTAGTAATCTCCTGAGATTCCTCTACTGATGACTGTATAAGTCAGCATTTAGTAACCTCCTGAACTCCCTCTAGTAGTGGATGAATATTTCAATGCAGAAGTCTCCTGCTTTCCCCCTAGTAGTGGCTGTAAAAATCAGTATGTATTGAGCTTCTGAGCCCTCTCTAGTAGTGGCTGTATATATCTGTATGTAGTAATCTTTTGAGCCTCCCCTCATGGTGGTTGTATATCTCTATATGCAGTGAGCTCCTGAGCACTCTGTACTGGTGGATGTGCAGAGCATATCTGCATGTAGTAAGACCTTTAGCATCCTCTGGTGGAAGCTTTATATATCTATATGCAATAAACTCCCAAGCTCCCCCTAGTGGTGTATGTATGTACCGTATGCCTTAAGCTCCACCTAGTGGTGGCTCTAGATCCGGAGCTTACTGCATACTGATTTGTTGGGTAAGCTTCTAAACTTCCTGTAGTGAAAAATTCTACTACTATAAAGATACGGGATATAAAGAAACAGCACAAATTTGCAAAGATTGGACATTTTCAATATTTAGCATCTCCTAGACATTACTGGCATGGCTGCTACTGATATACATGGGTGCAGGAAAAAAAGTTAGAGGAAGATTATTATACCAAACTACTGCATAAAAATAATGTAATAGATTTCTACAGATAAAACATAATCCTGGAATAGACAAACCCTTGTCATTTCCTCCATGCAGCATGTCTGGCCCTGAACCGGCAGCTGACGCGCTCTGACCTCTCTTAACACTTTCTGGAGGCAGAACTTGTGAAAACTATTAATTACATTACGTGGATGACATTGCTGTGATTGTGGACAGTCCTGGCAGCTGCGGGATTTGTGAAGATCATCTTTTCTACCCAGTCTCCACGCAATTTGTGTCTGGCATTTGACCAGGATAATTAATAATTAATATCAGAAAAGCAGATGGTCAAGGAGAACCTGATATAAGAATGTTAAGAATGATAAAATACAAACTATAGGCATAATGTAACACATAGGGAGGGACATAAAGCTCCTAGGGGACAACTGAGGGGGCCCCTGATGAGGTTAAGGCCCCCATAAGTGCTGTCAACTTAGAGAGAGGTCCCATAAGACCTTACACTCTACAGGGGTGTGGACCATGTACATTAGAGCTTACACTCTACAAGAGAGAGATCCCTGCCCATAAGAGCTTATACTCTACAAGAGAGAGGGCCCTGACTATAAGAGCTTACACTCTACAAGAGAGAGGTCCCTGGCCATAAGAGCTTAGAAACTACAGCAGATAGGTCCCTGGCTGTAAGAGCTTATACTCTACAGGAGAGAGATCCCTGCCCATAAGAGCTTACACTCTACAAGAGAGAGGTCCCTGCCCATAAGAGCTTACACTCTACAAGAGAGAGGTCCCTAACTAAAAGAGCTTACACTCTACAAAAGAGAGGACCCTGCACATAAGAGCTTACACTCTACAGGAGAGAGGACCCTGCCCATAAGAGCTTACACTCTACAAGAGAGAGATCCCTGCCCATAAGAGCTTACACTCTACAAGAGAGAGGTCCCTGACTAAAAGAGCTTACACTCTACAAAAGAGAGGACCCTACACATAAGAGCTTACACTGTACAGGAGAGAGGACCCTGCCCATAAGAGCTTATACTCTACAGGAGAGAAGTTCCTCACCTTAAGAGCTTATACTCTACAGGAGAGAGGTCCTTGACTGTAAGAGCTTACACTCCACAGGAGAGGGGTCCCATCCCAAAAGAGCTTACACTCTAAAGGAGAGAGGTCCCTGCCCAAAAGAGCTTATACCCTGCAGGAGAGAGGTCCCATCCCATAAGTGCTTACACTCTACAGGAGAGAAGCCCGTGCCCATAAGAGCTTACACTCTACAGGAGAGGGGTCCCATCCCAAAAGAGCTTACACTCTAAAGGAAAGAGGATCCTGACCATAAGAGCATACACTCTACAGGAGAGAGGCCCCTGCCCAAAAGAGCTTACACTTTACAGGAGAGAGGTCCCATCCTATAAGTGCTTACACTCTACAGGAGAGAGGCCCGTGTCCATAAGAGCTTACACTCTACAGGAGAGAGGTCCCTGCCCAAAAGAGCTTACACTCTATAGGAGAGAGGGCCCTGCCCATAAGAGCTTACACTCTACAGGAGAGCGGTCCCTGCCCATAAGAGCTTACATTATAAAATTATACATACCTTTAATTATGCTGCTGTTTTTATTTCTTACACTAGGTGGTGTGGGCCCCATCTTATTTTGCTACGGGGCCCTATGAATTATAGTTACGGCCCTGAAATGACGTGACTCTGACATCGATGTAAAATGGTCCAGCATGTTGTGCTAAATATCATTGGCCCTGAATGCTTCAGTGAACCCCTCCCGGCAGAGGACCTGGCCCATAAGAACTTACAATCTAAATAGAATGGGAGAAGTGTCCCATGAAATATATATTTGTATCTCTGTATATGCTTCAGTAAAGTTCTTTTCTTTTTTTCTTTTTTTTTAAGTTGCATGTTCTGGGTGCGTTTACTTCTCAGGCCCTCACACATTTTTTTTTTGTTGTTGTCAAGTAATGGAGGTTATTCAGTTTCGAGATGTGGAGCCACAGAGTAAAGAAAAGTTCAGCCAAGTAAACTAGCGTCAGGTAATGGAGATGAAACAGACCTAAGGGCTGTATTAGATCTGCAGATCAGCATTTCGAGTTTCGAGAAGGAAGTATTCTTCAGTGGAGGAGACATATTTACATACAGAGATCTCCTTTACAGTATCGGCAGGAGTGATCGCTAATGCCATCACTCGTCCCCACAAAAAATCACTATTTGCCGGAATGTCTTAGATGCAGAACCAGGTAGTGGAGGTTAGACAGTTCCGAGATGTGGAACCATGGAGTAAACAGTTTAGTCAGACAAGCCAGGGTCAGGTAGGGGAGGTTAGGCAGTTCTGAGATGTGGATCCATAGAGTAAACAGAGTAGTCAGACAAGCCAGGGTCAGGTAGTGGAGGTTAGGCAGTTCTGAGATGTGGAAACATGAAATAAACAGAAGTTTAGTCAGATAAGCCAGGGTTAGGTAGTGGAGGTTAGGCAGTTCTGAGATGTGGAAACATGAAATAAACAGAAGTTTAGTCAGACAAGCCAGGGTTAGGTAGTGGAGGTTAGGCAGTTCTGAGATGTGGAAACATGAAATAAACAGAAGTTTAGTCAGATAAGCCAGGGTTAGGTAGTGGAGGTTAGGCAGTTCTGAGATGTGGGACCATGGAGTAAACAGAAGTTTAGTCAGACAAGCCAGGGTTAGGTAGTGGAGGTTAGGCAGTTCTGAGATGTGGAACCATAGAGTAAACAGAAATATAGTCAGACAAGCCATGGTCAGGTAGTAGGGGTTAGACAGGTCAAAGATGTGGAACCATGGAGTAAACAGAAGTTTAGTCAGACAAGACAGGGTCAGGTAGTGGAAGTTAGGCAGTTCTGAGATGTGGAACCATGGAGTAAACAGATATAAAGTCAGACAAGCCAGGGTCAGGTAGTGGAAGTTAGGCAGGTCTTAGATGTGGGACCATGGAGTAAACAGAAGTTTAGTCAGACAAGACAAGGTCAGGTAGTGGAGGTTAGGCAGTTCTGAGATGTGGAACCATGGAGTAAACAGTAGTTGAGACAGACAAGCCAGGGTCAGGTAGTGGAGGTTAGGCAGTTCCGAGATGTGGAACCATGGAGTAAACAGTAGTTGAGACAGACAAGCCAGGGTCAGGTAGTGGAGGTTAGGCAGGTCTTAGATGCAGGACCTGAAGCATAGTCAGAAAAGTAGGAGTCAGGTACTAGAGGTCCGCCAGAGCAAGTGTGTGCTGTATTGAAGTAGTCTGAAACATTGTTGTTAGGGATGAGTTTGGGTTTGTACTTTTTGCAATTTATGAATTACTTTATTATTTCCCGTTATAACGTACTGTAACACTTGAATGCAAAAGGGAAACCTTTATGCTTCCATAGACTTCTATTATGACGGAATGCAAAATTGAAACTTTTTGTGGTAAATAACAATATGGCAGCTTTTTGCTATAATGTGGGATTTTTTTTTTATATATGGTGCTATTATACATACCTTTAAATATTGCTGCTGTTTTAATTTCTTACACCAGGTAGTGTGGGCCCCATCTTATTTTGCTACGGGGCCCTATGAACTATAGTTACGGCCCTGAAATGAAGTGACTCTGAAATCGATGTAAAATGGTCCGGGATGTTGTGCTACCTACTACTGGCCCTGAATGCTTCAGCGAACCCCTCCTGGCACAGACTGTGTCACCTGTCCCGATGGCGAATCTCTTTCGTGTCAGCGGGATAAATCACCCAAATGAAAAGGCCACAAGTAATCCTCCCACTGTAATACTGTTTAGACAGAATGGGATTTTCATCAAGGTCATTTTTTTTCCGGCGAGTCAATGATTTCCATTAGGCGTCAGAGAGTTGCCCACTCGATGCACTTTCCCTGCTTCACTTTGTTTGGCAATCATGTCTGGAGTCGTCATTTGCAATGTGTCACCGCCGCTGATTTGAATAATGACTGCGACCAGGGAACTCGTAGTGATGAAAAGAGTGAAAAGTCACTGGCTGGTGCTGGAGAGATCAATCGCTGCATCAATCAGGCTCTGAAGTGGACAGTGAGAGGGAAAACATTGCCGAATGGCAGGTACTGAGGTAAACCTGGCCCCTCGTGTACAACCCTCTCCGAGTAATGAATCTTTTCATCCTCCATCACAGCGGCAGAATAATAAACAGCTGGAAGTTGATGCATTAATCATGCAGCGGGTCAATGAAGCCAGAGCGTTCCTTCCCTTAACAAGACTGCACAATAATTGCTTTTCACAATTAGTTAACTAATTCTTCTTTACTAATTAGGATTAGAGGGTATGTGCATCGTGGAGATCTGTCTAGAGAGGTTCAGTTTCTCTATGTTCTTGGCTAAGTCCAATATTACTTTAAAACAAAAACAAAAAACTTTTTGAAGAGCTGCAAGTTCCTTGTTTGTGTAGCTGCAAGTTCGGAGCTCAGTATGTGATGCCTGCTTCTGTAGCTGCAAGTTCAGAGCTCAGTGGGTGTTGCCTGCTTGTTTAGCTGCAAGTTCAGAGCTCAGTGGGTGTTCCCTGCTTGTGTGGCTGCAAGTTATGAGCTCAGTGGGTGTTCCCTGCTTGTGTGGCTGCAAGTTATGAGCTCAGTGGGTGCTCCCTGCTTGTTTAGCTGCAAGCTATTAGCTGAATGGGTGTTTCCAGTTTGTTTACCTGCAAATTATGAGCTCAGTGGGTGTTCCCTGCTTGTTTAGCTTAGTATGTGATCCCTGCTTCTGTAGCTGCAAGTTATGAGCTCAGTGTGTGTTCCCAGCTGATGGAGCTGTATGTTTAAAGCTTAGTATGTGATCCCTGCTTCTGTAGCTGCAAGTTCAGAGCTCAGTGGGTGTTGCCTGCTTGTTTAGCTGCAAGTTCAGAGCTCAGTGGGTGTTCCCTGCTTGTTTAGATGCAAGTTCAGAGCTCAGTGGGTGTTACCTGCTTGTTTAGCTGCAAGTTCAGAGCTCAGTGGGTGTTCCCTGCTTGTTGATCTGCAAGTTGAGTGCTTAAGGAGTATTGCCTGCTTGTGTCCCTGCAAGTTTAGAAATCAGTTGTTGTTCCCTTCTTATATAGTTGCAAGTTCAGAACTGACTGGGTGTCCCTGTCTTGTCAAACTGCAGGTTCAGAGCTCAGTACGTTTTTCCTGTTAGTGTCTGTGTCTGTGAGTTGCAGATTCGGCGCTCAGTGAGTCTTTTTCCTTCCCTCTGTCATGCTGACATGGTTTTGGTAAAAATACACAGGTCAGGGATGTTGGATTTAGTGGAGAACATTCTATATTTATGCTGATCATTTCTGGAAATATCACAGCAGCTACTATCTGCTACAATACTTACCCACCAACTGCTCAAATTTCATTTAAAGAGGTTATACTGTGTATTATGTAAAACAATAGAAAATCATAAATAATCTAGTACATGACAACCTCTATTTAACAGAGCTAGATCCAGTCTTGTACATCACATGGAGATCTCCACATTCACTGCTCCAATTGTTCTGCTAGATTTATTTCAAGCTGTCAGATTGGGGGGGGGTGTCCTTTCTCTGGCGGTGAGTCCTTTCTGCTACAGCTAGTGGCAATTAAAGGATGGAACTGAACATGTGCTATAGTGTTGTATGAATGCTGTATGGCACTATTCCATTATTCATGTATGGCAGCATTATTTGAACCCTGTATGGCACTAATATGTGAATATGCAATGCGCCGCCCCCCAGGACCGATCGTGTCTCAGGTTTCTAGGAATGCCGAGTGGTGATGCGGCCCTATTAGTTTAGTGTGTGTCATGGTGCGCCTACCTGGATACTGTCGCTCCCCAGGGTTAGGTACAGTTGCAATAAACAGGGGAGTAATGAAGGAGGTGGAGAAATAGTCGCGTCTAGACTTTTGTGATGTCCAACAGCTTTACTTGAATCAACTTTCATCAAGACAACGCTTGGCTCCAGCAGGTTTTTGGGCAGACTGGCAGGCAAACTTAGAGACCTTGTTTTATCTTTTTCTGCTGTTCTAATCTCTGGCTTCGGTCTAGTTACTGGACTTATGACAGTTCTGGTACTTTTGAGTGGGGTGTCTTTGACTGTTCACCCCCTCGTAATACTCAGTTCGTGAACTGCAAGGAGTCAGGGTGCTTTGAAAGCTGCTTCCCCTGGAAGACTCACTGCACCATATCTGGTCCCCTTGGACTCTAAAACTCAACTCCCCAGCGTCCTGCAACCTTTCCCTTACAAGGAAGCAGAACTAGCTCAAAAGGGGGCAGAATGGAAAGGTAAGTTCAATTCTATCTAAAGGTTCTCTCTCTCTCTCTCTCTATCTCTCACACGTCTCTCTCTCTCTCTCTATCTCTCACACCTCTCTCTCTCTCTCTCTCTCTCTATCTCTCATACGTCTCTCTCTCTCTCTCTCTCTATCTCTCATACGTCTCTCTCTCTCTATCTCTCACACGTCTCTCTCTCTCTCTCTCTCTCACTGGCACCTGCTGGACAACCAGGCACAGTGCATGAAATGCATAAGTTACATAGTAATGTTATTAAGGCACATCATTAAAGGACCTGGATATAAATACACAGATGACATTCTTGGTTAGCCATTAGAGACAGTAGCAGGGTGTAGGAATGGTAGTGCCCGCTCTGGGGTATTACAAATGCTGTATGGCACTATTCAGTTTATTATATATGGCATTATTATGTGAATTCTGTATGGTACTATTTGATTACTTATGTATGGCAATATACTATTAATCATATGTGGCACTATTATATGAGTTCTGTATTGTACTATTATATGAGTCCTGTATGGTACTATTATATGAGTCCTGTATGGTACTATTATATGAGTCCTGTATGGTACTATTATATAAGTCCCGTATGGTACTATTATATGAGTCCTGTATGGTGCTATTATATTAGTCCTGTATGGCACTATCATATGAGTCCTGTATGGCACTATTATGAGTCCTGTATGCCACTATTATATGACACCTGTATGGTGCTATTATATGAGTCCTGTATGGTACTATTATATGAGTCCTGTGTGGTACTATTATATGAGTCCTGTATGGTGCTATTATGTGACTCTTGTATGGTACTATTATAAGAGTCCTGTATGGTGCTATTATATGAGTCCTGTATGGTACTATTATATAAGTCCTGTATGGTACTATTATATGAGTCCTTTATGGTACTATTATGAGTCCTGTATGGTATTATTATGAGTCCTATATGGTACTTTTATATGAGTCCTGTATGGCACTATTATGAGTCCTGTATGGCTGCTATTATATGAGAACCTTATGGTAACTATTTATATGAGTCCTTAGTGGTGCTATTATGTTGACTCTTGTATGGTACTATTATATGAGTCCTGAATGGTACTATTTATATGAGTTCCTGATGATACTATATATGAGTCCTGTATTTGTACTATATATGAGTCCTGTATGGTACTATTATATGAGTCCTAGTATGGTACTATTATATAAGTCCTGTATGGGCTACTATTATATGCAGTCCTGAATGGTACTATTATATGAGCTCCTGTATGGTACTATTATATGAGTCCTGTATGGGTACTATTATATGAGGTCCTGTATCGGTACTATTATATAAGTCTCTGTATGGCTACTAATTAATATGAGTCCTGTATGGACTATTATATGGGTCCTTTTATCGGTACTATTATAGTGAGTCCTGTATGGTACTATTATATAAGTCCTGTATGGTACTATTATCATGCAGTCCTGTATAGGCTACTATTATATGAGTCCTGTATTGTACTATTATATGAGTCCTGTATGGTACTATTATATGAGTCCTGTATGGTACTATTATATAAGTCCTGTATGGTACTATTATATGAGTCCTGTATGGTACTATTATATGAGTCCTTTATGGTACTATTATATGAGTCCTGTATGGTATTAATATGAGTCCTATATGGTACTATTATATGAGTCCTGTATGGTACTATTATATGAGTCCTGTATGGTGCTATCCTATTTATCATGTATGACACTATAATATGAATTCTGTATGGCACTACTCTATTAATCTAGTATGGCAATATTCCATTAATCATATAGGGCACTATTATATGAGTCCTATATGGTACTATTATGTGACTTTTGTATGGCACTATTATATGAGACCTGTATGCCACTATTATATGAGACCTGTATGGTGCTATTATATGAGTCCTGTATGGCGCTATTATATGAGTCCTGTATTGTACTATTATATGAGTCCTGTATGGTGCTATCATATGAGTCCTGTATTGTACTATTATATAAGTCCTGTATGGTACTATTATATGAATCCTGTATGGTACTATTATATGAGACCTGTATGGTGCTATTATATGACCCTATGGTGCTATTATGTGACTCTTGTATGGTACTATTATATGAGTCCTGTATGGTGCTATTATATGAGTCCTATATGGTACTATTATATGAGTCCTGTATGGTACTATTATATGAGTCCTGTATGGTGCTATTATATAAGTCCTGTATGGTGCTATTATGTGACTCTTGTATGGTACTATTATATGAGACCTGTATGGTACTATTATATGAGTCCTGTATGGTACTATTATATAAGTCCTGTATGGCACTATTATATGAATCCTGTATGGTGCTATTATATGAGTCCTGTATGGTACTATTATATGAGTCCTGTATGGTACTATTATATGAGACCTGTATGGTACTATTATATGAGTCCTGTATGGTACTATTATATAAGTCCTGTATGGCACTATTATATGAATCCTGTATGGTGCTATTATATGAGTCCTGTATGGTACTATTATATGAGTCCTGTGTGGTGCTATTATATGAGTCCTGTATGGTAATATTATATGAGTCCTGTATGGTAATATTATATGAGTCCTTTATGGCACTGGCTTTGTGTTTTGTAAGGCTCTGTTATATGCACTTTTTAGGTCACGTTTGACTGTCTGAGAGTTTTGGACCCTTGTTTGTGAGCAGTATAGTTGTGCCCTGTATAGAGCCGTTGCCTGCACAGTACGGTACTCTTCACTGTCAGTCTATTGGAGGGTTGGGTTTTATTCATGATTATGAAGGGTCGACCTATTATGAGCTTAATCGACTGAAAAATTCCTTTCCACCCACATCACCAAAAAGTGTCCCTGGAAATCTTTAAAGAAGGCTGAAACCATATTGCACCGTAGAACCGAGGGGCTCGAAGACTTCTCGCTAAGCAGATGAGTTTTTATTGGAGGTCATGAAAAATAAATTAACCCTATTGTGTCAGGGAGGTTTTTAAAGCTCTTCTTCTTACAGTGTAACATCTGGATTGTAAAGGGTGAAGGATCCTTCAGATTATCCCCAGCACAGGGTCAATAATTCTGAAGATTTTCCTCAGCTTCAGCAGTAACGTTGCGGCAGGGAACGCGTTTTGATCGCTCCATTAAATCATTAGTGCGGTTTATGTGGGAGCAGCAGAGAACATGGCATCGTAAAACTTTCTTTATGGCGCATGGATTCCAGTAAAACGCTCTCATTTACTGGTAATTATTTGCAGTTTATTTCTGACGCTTGTAAATCGCTTCTTTCTTGTGTTTATTCTCTGAACATATTCACAGAGTTCTGCGTCCTGCGCGGCAGAGAGCCTACTGGATGGGCGACCCCAGAATCCTAAAAATCTTACCTGTCCTCATACAGAATCCTCAGGGCTTGTCACCCATGGGTGGGATGTGACTCGGTAACACCTGGCACATCCTCCCTTTGCTCTGCTTGTTCAGGGGTATATTAACATGAGACCTTAGTAAAGCACCATACAGAATAGAAGTGCTGCAGCACCCTCCCCATACCAGGATGTTCCCCAGGCTTCTGAGAATTTCATACATAGGTTACTGCCCTTCACAAAATCAACACAATCCTCCTCTGAAACACTCTGTGCTGCTGGGGACCCTTCTCCTTCTAACATGTATCTCTCAGTCTATGACCACTCACAAGATCAGCACATTCCTCTCCTGAAATCCTCTGTGTTGCTGGAGACCCTGCTCTTTCTAACATGTACTGTAACTCTCAGCCTATAACCTCTATAAGATCAGCACACTCATCTACTGAAATACTCTGTGCTGCTGGGAGGACCCTGCTCCTTCCACTATGTAACTCTCAGCCTGTGACCTCCACAAGATTTGCACACTCTTCTCCTGAAATCCTCTGTGCTGCTGAGAACCCTGCTCCTCTAACATGTATCTCTTAGTCTGTG
Organism: Rhinella marina; assembly: GCA_900303285.1. Classification (NCBI taxonomy): domain Eukaryota; kingdom Metazoa; phylum Chordata; class Amphibia; order Anura; family Bufonidae; genus Rhinella; species Rhinella marina. The sequence goes on from ONZH01028932.1 coordinate 22,246, forward strand.
TCTTCCTCACAAGATCAGCACACTCCTCTCCTGAAATCCTCTGTGCTGCTGGGAGGACCCTGCTCCTTCCCCTGTGTAACTCTCAGTCTGTGACCTCCACAAGATATGCACACTCATCTCCTGAAATACTCTGTGCCACTGAAGATTCTGCTCCTTTACTATGTAATGCTTAGTCTGTGACTATTCACAAGATCAGCACACTCCTCTCCTGAAATACTCTGTGCTGCTGTGGACCCCACTCCTTCTAACATATAACTCTCAGCCTATAACCTCCAAAAGATCAGCACACACATCTCCTGAAATACTCTGTGCTGCTGTGGACCCTGCTCCTTCCCCTGTGTAACTCTCATCCTGTGACCTCCACAAGATATACACACTCATCTCCTGAAATACTCTGTGCTGCTGGGAGGACCCTGCTCCTTCTACTATGTAACTCTCATCCTGTGACCTCCCACAAAGTTAGTGCATGCCTCTCCTAAAATCCTCTGTGCTGCTGAGGCACCTGCTATTATGTTTCTCCCAGCCTGTGAGTAGTTCCTTTGAATGACTATTCCCCAGCGAGCAGACTTTTTTGCACTCTGCAGATCCCATGTGAGGTGCTGCAGCAGCTGTGCCCCGTGGAGCCGCCCTGCAGCGCTCAGGCCGTAGTTTGTTTCCCGTCACGAGGGACGTCGTTTGTCTTATTTGCTGGGAAGGACTCGCCGCCATTAATCAAATCAAATATCTATCGCTCGCCCCCCGGCTCCGTCAGCTCAGCACAAACTGTTAAAGCAAAGTTTAATAATCGGAGGCAATTAAGGCTGGATTGACGAGGGGCCAGGCAGCGTACGTTCTACATATCTATCAGCGAGCGCAGCCCCCGGCCAGGACCGAAACACCCCCCCCTCCCCCTCAATTTTATGCCGCGCGCCCTGGAGGACCTTTAAATATATTCACAAACTGAATTACTTTACGTGTCCTGGGCCCCAGATAAAAATCAATCCCATCCATTTTACTTCCTTCACGGCTTCTTCTAGGCAGGGGGAGGCGGTTGTTTTAGACTTGGCTTCGGCACGTTCCGGCAGTTTATTAAGAGTAGTTACAAGTGGCAAATAATATATATATGAACAGTATACTGATCTAATGGTACAGAGTCTGCTGGGACAGGGCATCTCTCATAATGCAATACAGCAAAGGATGCTCTGTACAGACCCTGAACCAGCAGCAGAATCTGGAATCATGGACTGTAGCTTCAGAGGTGACCGGAGTATAACAAACAAACTTGATAAACGGTGTAATGAAATAATTTACTGTTAAAAGTACAAGAAATGTGAAATTATCACCCAGCATCCCCTGCTTGTTCAGTCTCTGCACAGAACTTACTCCAGCTGATTTGCATTCAGGTTCTGTGAAGTCATCTGATGTAGCAAGAACTAACTCCCCCCCTCCCCTTTCCCCACCATTTATAGTAGTTCATGTTTGACAAGCTTGCTGATGGTTTCCAATAACTAGGAACATTGTAAATTCAGCTCTGGAGGCTGTCACAGGCTGTGGGGGATGTTTGTAGGTGTGTCTTATTAGAACTGGTGAATGTCACTTTCCTGGGCTTCGTATGGTTACCCTGGGGACTGTCACCCAGGACCCAGCCAATTTTCGCCTTCAGGACCAAGTCTAATTTTGCAAATCTGACATGTGTCACTTTATGTGGTGATTCCTTTGGCATGCTTTTACAAATTAAAACAATTCTGAGAATGTTTTCTTGAGACACATTGTACTTCATGTTAGTGGTAAATGTGGACCAATATGTTTTACCTTTATTTATTTTTAAAAAATCCAAAATTTACAGAAAATTTGGAGAAATTTGTAAATTTGCGAAATTTGAATTTCTCTGCTTTTAAGACACATTGAGACACCTCACAAAGTAGTTATTACTTAACATTCTCCATATGTCACTCTTATGTTGGCATTTTATAAATGTCATTTTATTTTTTTAGGATGTTAGAAGGTTTGGAATTTTAGAAGCAATTTTTCAATTTTCAAGAAAATTTCCAAAACCAACTTTTTAACCCTTTCACCCTGTAGTTTTTTTTTTGCATTTTTGTTTTGCACCATAACTTTTTTATTTTTCTGTTCACATAGCTATATTAGAGCTTGTTTTTTTGTGGGACAAGTTGTACTTTCCAAAGCAACCATTTAATATTGCATATGATGTAGTGGGAAGCAGGAAAGAAATTGCAAATTGGGTGAAATTGCAAAAAAAAAAAAGCAATTCCGCCACAGTTTTACGGGTTTTTTTATTTACGACATTCGATGTGCAGTAAAACTTACCAGTTACTTTCATTCTACAGGTCAGTACGAATCCGGCGATATCTAATATGTATAGTTTTTCTTGCGTTTCGATAGTGATAAAATAATTATAAAGTTGTAAAAAATATTTTTTTTTTCCATCACCGTATTTTGACCCCTATAACTTTTTGACATTTATGTGTACGAGGATTCATTTTTTGCAGGGCCATCTAAACTTTTCATTGATAGTATTCTGGGGTGTGTAAGACTTTTTAAACACTTTTTTATTTATTTTTGTTTAGAAAATAAAGTGACCAAAAACGGCGAATCGGCCATTTTGCCGCACTTTTCTGTTTTGCTGTTTTCCGTATGGGAAATAAATTTTTATATTTTTATACTATGAACATTTTTGTATGAACATATTTTTTTTATTTTTTTAGTTCTTTTATTTTTATTTTGGGGAAAGGGGGTGATTTGAATTATGTTTTTTTTTCTATTTTTATTTTTAAAAACTTTAATTATTTTACACTTTTTTATAGTTCCCATAGGGAACTATAACAATAAATCATCTGATTGCTGTTCTCTTAGATTGCTATTAGACTCCAATGCACCCATAAATGACCGCATTTTACAAACTACACCCCTCAAATTATTGAAAACTGATTTTAGAAACTTTGTTAACCCTTTAGACCAGCGACCAACAACCTCTGGCACTCCAGCTGTTCAGAAACTACAACTCCCAGAGTACTTAATTCACTTATGTGGCAGTTAGAAGAACAGCTGGGCAAGTGTGCATACTGGGAGTTGTAGTTTCACCACAGCTGGAGTGCCGAAGGTTACTGATCTCTGCTTTTAGGCGTTCTAATGAAATGAAAGCAAAATGGAGGTGAAATTTTAAAAAGTTCACTTTTTTGCAGATTTTAATCCATTTTTCTGTAACAAAAGGGTTAACAGCAAAACAAGTCACAATATTTAATTGGCTGATTTTGCAGTTTTCAGACACACCCCATATGTAGCCATAAACTGTTGAATGGGCACACTGCAGGGCTCAGAAGGGAAGGAGTGCCATATGGTTTTTGGAGGGCAGATTTCACTGGAATAATTTTCAGGCACCATGTCACATTTCAAGAGACCCTGAGGTAACCCAACTGTTGAAACTACACTCCTTAAGGGATTTTTAAAGGGATGTAGTGAGCACTTTGACATAACAGGAGTTCCATAGAATTTAGAAATATTTGGCTACAAAAATTAAAAATTATATTTTTTTCAAACAAAATGTTGTTTTAGCCTTGCATTTTTCATTTTCACATGGAGTAACAGGAGAAAAATCACCCCATACTTTGTTACCCATATTCTCCTGAATACAAAACTCCCAATATGTGGTCATAAACTGTTGTGCGCAGTGGGGTAACTAGAAATGATTGAGCCCCACAGCAAATTTTTTTAACCCCAAGGAACTTCTTCGTAACCCCATCCTCCTGTGAAACCCCCCAATCCTGTGGCTAGTCAAATTTGCCCTTTCAGACGTCTGTTTTCTACAGTGTTTCTGTATATAATGTAATTTTATAATACTGTTTTGAGGGCCCTGACAATAAAATACTTTTAGTCCTCCTCCTGGCTGGGCCCTTCCTAGTAAAGGCCGCAAAGCAGCCGCTTCCCATGCTTCACCTATACTGTAGCTACGCACCTGATTGTAGGGGCACACCACAAGGCTCAGAAGGGAAGGAACGCCATAAGGCTTTTGGAGGGCAGAGGTTTTCTGGAGCCATGTTGTCGGGTCTTTCATGATGGCGCCCGCTCCTGAGAAGAGCAGGCATCATGGCCGCAGGTGAACTGCTATTTCCTATAGAAGACACCCGCGGCTCATGTCCACGGCCGGCAGTAATGCCGATCGCGGACATTTAACCTTCTGGAAATCGGGGGAACCGGAGTATGTATGCAGCAGCCCCTGTCATAGTGAATGACAGGAGGCTGCTGTATAGGCTTTCCTGTGGAGCCCTTCTGTGTAATAGGCTCCGTAGGAAAGCAGTAAAACCATCATAGACTCCAATGTAAGTGCATTGGAGTCTATGACATAAGAAATCAGATGATTGCTTGTAATAGTTCCCTATGGGAACTATAAAAAAAAGTGTAAAACAATTAAATAAAGTTTTAAAAAAATTTAAAAAAAAACATGAAAGTTCAGATCACCCCCCTTTTTTTTCTAAAAAAATTAAATAAAAAGCGATCAAAAAGTCATACACACCTCAGAATGGTATCAATGAAAAGTTCAGATCGACCCGCAAAAAAATGAGCCCCCCATACAGCTCCATACAGATAAATACCAAAGAGTTATAGGGGTCAAGATATGACAAAAAAAATCCAACTTTATAATTATTTTATCACTGCTATCAACACGCAAGAAAAACTATACATATTAGGTATCGTCGGATTCGTACTGACCATTAGAATGAAAGTAACTGGTCAGTTTTAATGAACATCGAACGCCGTAAATAAAAAAACCCGTAAAACTGTAGTGAGATTGCTTCCCACTACACCATATGCAATATTAAATGGTGGCGTTGGAAATAACAACTTGTCCCGCAAAAAAACAAGCTCTCATACAGCTATGTGAACAGAAAAATAAAAAAGTTATGGCTGTATGAAGGCAGGGAGCGCAAAATGAAAACGGAAAAAAAAAACCTCCGGAGTAGAAAGGGTTAAAGAGACCCTGAGGTACCACTGACTCCATTTTGGAAACTACACCCCCAAGGACTTTTTTTCTAGGTGTGAAGTGAGTATTTTGACCCCACACATGTTTTTCAGAAATTAATCTGTAGTAGATGGTGAAAAATGAAAATTGCAATTTTCCCAGACATTTCAGCGCCCAATATGTTGTGCCCAATTTGAGCCACCCTGAAAAGTCAGCTCTCTAGTTATTATACTGTGTTTCCTGATTATAGAAACACCCACATGTTGTCTGGATGTATGACAGGGCTCAGGAGTAGAGATGAGCGAATCAATTCGTCAATTCGTTGATTTGTATCGAATCTTGGGAATTTTCAGCTGCGAAGCGAATCCGAATATTAGGTGATTCGCTTCGGCTTTGTACGCATTCGATACGTAGTTTGTCCTATCAATTATACGCTATTGCTACGTATAAGTTACTCTATACGCTGTTGCATACTAATTCAATTCATTAGCGATGCAGACTCCTCCCTGGTAGCTCCGCCCCCTTCTCCAGCGTGCGAAGAAGACGAGGTAACTCAGGAAATTAAGATGGTGAGACAGCGAGGCCCTGACTGGGGAGGCATGGTGTGGGGCACCGACCCCTATGAGGAGAAGGAACCAGAGGAGATCAACGTCTCTCAACATGTCCGGCAGCCTAAGAAGTCGGTTGAGGTGCCCGCTGAGGTGTTCACTCCGCTGGCTGACATGGCGGAGGCGGCAGGAGTTCCCGCTCCGCCACGGAAGGACTACTCCCTTTGGCAAAATTCGATGGTCCCCGAGCCTGTCACCCGGAACGCCCTGACCCTCTGGGAATACAAAAAGTTGGTAGAGGAGTGGGTTGTGCAGGTGTTGGAGCACCCACGGTCCGGTGACCCCAAGCTGGAGCACCAAAGGGGTACTGTTATTTGGTTCAGTGTGGAACGGGGAGTAGGTTTTATCGGCGATGAGGAGACGGCGGAAGAATTATATGTAAACCGCCGTTTTGTAAAGCGGCCGTATCTTCCGCCCTGTCGCCACAATCTCCACGCAGGGGATTATGTGGAATATACCCCCATGAAGAGCCTCTAAGGCCCATTTGCTACTGGGGTGAAACTCCTTAAGCGACCAGCTACTCCTGCAGCTCCCCGGGAAAACTGGAGTGAGGAGGCCCAGGCCACAGAAGAGGCTCGGTGTTCCCATGAGACCAATGATGGGACTCTGCAATCTGAGGAGAAATCCCAAGCTCAGCTGGAACCCCTGATATCAGATTTGCCACCGCCGCCGATCCTTCATGTGGGACAGATGACCACCAACAGTTTTGTGTACCAGCTATTGGTGGTACAATACCAACTGCCATGGCAGGTGCAGGCCGCACAGTCCGCCGCTCGTGGAAGACCGTTACCAGAGCCCTTACAGCCGGAGATTCTGTCACCTGGTATGCCGGCGGGAGGATCTGGCCAGGGCCGGCCTTTGGGGTGTGCGACCCGTGCGGTTGCACAGGGCGCTTCACTCCTGGCCACTTAAGGGGGCGCCCTGCCAGAGCGCCCCCTTAATGGCCCGGCCGTGCCCTGCAAGTGCCGCACAGTTGGGGGCGGCGGTGGGGCAGAGGGAGATGAGCGCTTCCATTGTGGAAGCGCTCATCTCCATAGTCTGCCTTTGGAGATGCGGGGCAGGGGAGGGAGAGGTGTCTCCCCTGCCCGTTCCTCTGATAGGCTGCAGGCCCTAGGCCTGCAGCCTATCAGAGGCCAGCTCAGGCGGAGCGATGACGTCATCGCGCCGCCTGAGCCGTACAGCGCGGGACAAGGCCGGAAGAGGCCTGCATCGCATCGCTGCCGCTCATGGAGGTAAGTAAGTGTTATTTTTTTATGGGGGCATTTTTTATTGGCACATAGGCACATACTGGGCATTTTACTGGCACATGGGGGCACTGGGGCATTTTACTGGGGGGGCACTGGGGGGCATTTTTACTGGCACATAGTGCGCACTGGCACATGGGCACTGGGGGCATTTTTAACTGGCACGGGGGCATTTTACTGGCAAAGGGGCACTGGGCATTTTTTACATTTGGCACTGTCATTTATGGGGGCACTGGGGTCATTTTACTGCACTGGGGCATGGGGGGTACTTGTGGCACATGGGAGAATTTTACTTGTTACTACATGGCACACATGCGGGCACTGGGGATTTTTACTGGCACTGGGGCATTTTACTGGCACTGGGGCATTTTTCTGGCACTGGGGGATTGTTACTAGGGGGGGGCAACTGGGGGCATTTACTGGCACTGGGGGCATTTTTACTGGCCACATGGGGCACTGGGGGCATTTTTCTGGCACATGGGGGCACTGGGGCATTTCTTACTGGCACATTGGGGGCACTGAGGCATTTCTTACTGGCACATAATTTGGGGGGCATCTATGGGGGTGGGACACTTTTTACTGGCACATGATTTTGGGGGGAATCAATGGGGGGAATTCTGGCACATTATTGGGGGGCATTTCTTACTGGCACATTGGAAGCATTATTACTTCTGGGCACAGTGGGGACATTAGTACTGTTGGGGGCCACTATTACTAACAAGTGCACTCTGGCAGAGAATTATTAGTTGGGACTTGTGGGGGGCACTATTACTGTGGGGGCACTATTACTGTGGGGGGCACCCTGGCACAGTATCAGCGCAGTTATTTCTGGGGAGCGTTATGTTTACCACTATTACGGAACACTATTTGCTGGGCGCAGTTATTTTAGGACACTGTGTAAACTAATATTTTTTTTTTGTCAAACTGCAGAGATGAG